>OV651814.1:30352786-30395001 GCA_927349885.1 Psylliodes chrysocephalus | reverse complement strand
TAACTTCAAGGCCCTCTGGAGCCCAAACGAAGCAACTTTGTACTAAGGTAATTTTACTTAAATCGACTTATTTTGGTCTAAGGAATATGTGGTGTTTTTGTAAAGACCTTTTACAGACACCCTGTATATTTTTTTAAATACAACAAAATAACTAGAATGAAGATATACTATGCTTGACATTCTATATTATACTCTTCTCAGTTTAACAAACCCCTCCTTAATCCCATCTTCAATCAAATTTTTTTTCAGAATTAATACACTTTATCCCCTTTTCCTGACGATTTTAATTTGATATCATTTTTTTTATTTCTAAATTAGGATTTTTTCAATATTTAAAACTCCCCTTATCCCCCAATTTTGATTATTCAGTTTTTTTCAGAATATTAAAATTTAAAACCGAAGATCATTCTTATCACAGAAACATGGTTAACTTTAAATGATTCTGATTCTATGTATGATATTTTGAATTATTCTCTATACAGATGCGATCGAAGAGACCGTCGCGGTGGAGGTGTCTGTATTTATTTATCATCAGATATTACACAACATTTTTTTGTTACTCCTCTTGACATTAGTGTCCCTAATATGGAATTATTAGGTTTAAAAATTTATTCTAGCTCTATTACTCTTCATTTAGTCTGTATTTATCGTCCCGGAGACTCTCAACTAGCTGAAGATACAATCCTTATTGAAAAACTTGAATATCTGTCTTCACTAGAAAATGTCATTATTATTGGTGATTTCAATTTCCGAGATATTTCGTGGCCAGTTACTCTCACTCCAAGTGATGTTGTAAATTCAAAAAATAAATTTTTGAAATTTGTTCTAAGCTCTAATTTACAACAACTTATAACAGATCCAACACGATTCCGAGTCAACAATATTCCTTCCACGCTAGATTTGTTATTTGTAAATGATAAACAATTATTAACTGACCCTATCATTCAATCTCCGATAGGAATATCGGATCATGCAGTTATCATAAGTCGTATACAGTTTAACATAGAGAACCCATCTCACAAAGATCATACTTCATCTTATGAAATCATCGATTTCGATAACTTAAATCGTCATTTATCTACCATCGACTGGATAGAAACATTGGGGGACTCGGGAGATCCGGAAGAAGTATGGAATAAGTTCGCAATTTTTATTGCTACTCATAAAATGCAATACTCTAAAAAGAAGGTGTTTTATAAAAATAAATTAAAACCGTGGATCAACGGAGAACTAATATCCTTGATTAGACATAAAAGTAAATTATGGCGTAAATATAAGCGGTCAAATAGTATTGTCGATCTAGAATATCACAAAAATTTTTCCAAGGACCTAAAGAAATTTATAAATGAGGCCCGAGAAGAATATGAAGAGTCAATAGCATGCGGCCAAAACTGTAAAAAATTATACAAATATATTAGATCTTCACTGTCATCAAAAGTATCCATTCCTTTACTAAACAAAGAAGATGGAAGTCCCTGCCAAAATAATTTCGAAACGGCTGAACTTTTAGCTAATACCTTCACAAAAGTTTTCACTAATGAACCTCCCCAGGATCAGTTACCAGATATCTCACCCGAAAGAATCCATTCTTCCTTAGAACGGCTCAATTTTACTCCTGAAATTGTCAAACGTCACCTTTTAAAATTAAAAAACAATTCCTCTCCAGGTCTAGATCAAATATCTTCTCTATTTTTAAAACAATGCTCTAATACCATATCAGTTCCTTTATCTATTATAATGTCTTTGTCTTTTAATACACACACATTACCCTCTATCTGGAAAACAGCTTCTGTAACACCCATTTTCAAGAAAGGAAACAAACTAGACTCTAATAACTACCGCCCAATCAGCCTCACACCCATAATCTGTAAAGTTATGGAATCCATAATAACAGAGCACGTTTCTCAGTTTCTCTTAGCGGAAGAAATCATTCCCAAACAGCAACATGGATTTGTAAAAGGGCGATCAACCATGACCAATTTGCTTTGGTGTGTAAATGAGTGGACAGTTTCATTAGACAGGAAAAAACCTATAGACATTATTTACCTGGATTTTGCGAAAGCTTTTGATCGTGTGCCGAAACGAAGATTACTACATAAGTTAGAACACCTTGGTATACGTGGTGATTTACTTAAATGGATCGAGTCATTCTTAACTGATAGAAAGTACTGTGTTAAAGTTGGAAATTCGCATTCACTTGAAAGACCAGTCTTGAGTGGGGTTCCTCAGGGATCAGTTCTGGGTCCACTCTTATTTATAATATATGCCAGTGACCTTCAATTCCATATCAAGTGCAACAATATTTTTTACGCAGATGACACTAAAATATTTAGTGACCCGTCTCTGAACTTCCAACAGCTTCAAGATGACCTTGACTCCATCTATAACTGGTGCTCAGATTGGATGCTACCTCTAAATACAAATAAAAGTGTAGTTCTCCATATTGGTAAAAATAATCCTCGTCATAATTATTTTCTAAACGGTCATACGTTAAATAAAGTTAAATCTTACAATGATCTAGGTGTTATAATTACTGAAAATCTCAGCTGGTCTGAGCACGTTCTTCAAGTGTCAAAAAAGGCGAACACGAAAATGTACTTATTAAAGAAAACATTCGCAAAAGTGTCTTTTCAAAATTCTATCCGGCTGTATAAATTATACATTCGTCCGATTATCGAGTACTGCGGAGCTGTGTGGTGTCCGGAACTAGTGCGGGATAAAAATATTCTTGAAAATGTTCAGCGCCGATCAACCAGACTATTTTTCGGACGTATGAGACCTAATTACGCAGAGAGACTACATATGGCTGAACTACAAACGTTTGAAAATCGCCGTCTGCGGGGTGACATGATAATTTGTTTTCGTATTTTAAAATATAATTTTGGAAATTTAAAATGTATGTTCATCGTGAACAGTGAAAATCGACTACGTGGCCATAAATGGAAGCTGAAAAAAGAACAATTTTTTACGAAAACGAGGCAAAATTTTTTATTTAATCGAATATTCCACACTTGGAATTCTCTACCGGAGAATGTTGTAAATGCTCCATCTGTCAATGTTTTTAAGAACGAACTTGATAATTTTCTATTTTTTAATTAACATTTCATTTGTTTCATTGTTTATTCATCGGTTGTACCTGTTATTGATTTAGTTTTTAGTAATATTGTTTTATATTCAGTTAATATGGGCTTATGGGTCTTATGGCCCCTGCTCTTATCAAATTATAATAATAATAATAATAATAAATAGGCTTCATTTCCTTATACAGCTTGATTTTTACTAAATATCGTTTTGGTATTTGATTTCTATTTTTTTATTTCAGCTTCACTTAAACCCCAGTTTGTTCACTTTTTTTTTTTTTTTTAATTGTTTTTGTCCCTTTATAGAGCTTGATTATTGCTAAAAATTTTAATTTGATATTATTTTTCATTTTTGAGCTATGATTAGTTTTAATTTCAACACCTCATTTTTATTTCAATTTTTTTTAAATGTAAAAGGCTTTTTTCTTATAGAGTTTGATTTTTGCTAAAAATTTCCATTTTTCGTTTTTGAGTTAACATTTTTTTAAATATTTTAACCCTCTTTAACCACTCATCTCTATTCAGATTTTTTTCAAAATCCCATATAAAGCTTGATTTTAATTTGATATCCTTTTTGTTTCTGAGTTAGGATTTTTTTCAATATTTCAACCCTTCTTAACTCCCCATTTTAATTTATATTTTTTAAGAATTTATTGGCTTCATCCTCTAATAGAGCTTGATTTGTGCTAAAAATTTCATGTTGATATCGCTTTTTGTTTTTTGATTAATGTTTTTTTTTTAATTTCAACCTTCCTTAACCCCCATATTCTTAATCAGATTTTTCAAAATCAATAGACTTCGTCCCCTCATAAAGCATGAATTTTCCCAAAATTTTAAAATTTATATTTTTTTAATTATTGACTTATCGTACGGACAGAAAACGTGACATCGGACGGACAGACGGACCTTGTATGTCACCGAGTTGTAGCGCTTAAAATGACTGTTTAGGTTAGAGTGAAAAAAAGTAAAAAAGTGCCATAATGTTATAGTATATTACATTACGAGTGTAAAAAGTGATATTTTTCACACGAGTGAGAAATATTGTCGCACGAGGCACAAGCCGAGTGTGACTATCACACGAATGTGGAAAATTACTTTTCACACAAGTGATGTACAATATTTTTCCTACGACCACAAAATAATTTCATAAAAAAATGTAAAACCAGGTTATTATTATAATAATTAAAAAAATAATCAACAAAAATCGTATTTATTCAATTTTCATATTTTGTAAACAGAAAAAAAATTAAAAAAACAAAAAAATAAAAAAATTCTGGGCCTGCCAGGATTTGAACGAATAAGTTTGACACTGTAACCATCTGAGCTAATAGGGCCTTGCGTCAATTTAATGATCTAATCGGTTATGTGTTTAACCAGAATGAAAAGCAAACATATCTTAGTTATTTTAAAATTATTTAAATAATAATTGTTAAAGATAAATATCTAGGATCTAATATACAACAATTTCAATAATTTAACAATCATATCGATTTTAGTATTAATAATATGGACATTACATAGATCATAATAGAAATGATGTGTTTGACATTTTGTGACAGCTGCTGCGGAAAGTAGCATATTCGTACACGGGTGGAAAGTAATTTCTTATTCATACGCGTGTGATATAGAGCACTTTCCATATGACTATATAGTGTGATATGTGTCACTTTCCTAAGCGGTCGTAGGAAAACTTTATTTTACAACTTCCATAAGCTAATACAGTTGATTAGTACAATGTTCCACACCTTTACCGGAAAAACTATCAAATCACCTTTGACTTTGAAAGTACATGAACTGTAACTGATTTGACGTTAACAGGTTTGTTTATAGTATCAATAATTCGATTTGTTTCAATTTACATAGTAGTTGTTAATAATATTATTATGGATGGTAAAGATTCCGAGTTTGAAATATGTATTCCCGAAGAAATCATAGAATAGACAAATGTGGCCACATTAAATTTGTTGCCGAAGAAATCGAAAGAATATTATCTAAACGAATATGACATTTTTATGAAATGGGAGAACCAGAATAATATTCATGGCTTTACAGAGCAGGTGCTATTAGTTTTTTTTTTAAAGGAAGGTCTAGAAAATTCAAGTCTTTTACATTATGGTCCCGTTATTCTAAATATATAAACAAATATTCTAAACTAATTATATTTCTGAAAAAGTTTAATTAAAAAATTCCAAACTACTATTTTGATTTTATTATTTGTATAGGGTTGTGGAAAAAATATTGTATGCAAGTATGCAACATATGCATAAAGTGTCTTTCTCTTCACTAATGGCATTACCACACTCGTCTCACATCTCGTGCGGTCAACTTTTCTATTCGTGAAAAAAAGTACCACTTTATGCACTTGTTGCATAAATTACAGACGTGTGAAGAGTATAATAAGATGAACAGTACAAAATAAATAGCAGAATGATTAACGAATTGTAACTGTATAAAATGAACTTAAAATAAATAAATAAATAAACAAGCAGGTTTTTTTTTTAATTTTCATACTTTCCTAAAATAATAAAATAAAAAACAGAAATTGCTTTTTTCGGGAATTGAACCCGAGTTGCGAAATCCACAGTCGATAAAGGAGAATTATCTAATAAAATAAAATATGTTGGGGGTGGGTGGGTCAATGGTAGAGTCTCTTTCTGCGAATTCAAGGGTCTCAGGTTCGAATCCCACCGTTGGCCGGGATTTTTTCATTTAATTTAATTATTTAAAATTAATTCTGATGCCTTGGTAGGATTCCCCACTTGACCATTCACTGTTGGCTTCTAATTAATAGTGCTGTTCCTGAAGTGGCGCTGAGAAACTGTAACAAAGCCTACACAGGACACACATAATTAAGAATTTATACACAAACTGAGACTGGCACATTAGATACATAAACCTGGGCAATAAATCGAAAAAAAAAATATTTGTATTAACCAAAAAACACAAAAATAACATAAAAAGAATAGTTTCCTTTAAATTATTAATGTTAACAATTTAATCATCAAATCAATTTTACTTTTAATACTAACATTATATAAATCAAAATCATACTTGACATCATACTTGACAGTTGATGCGAAAAGTAGATTCGTATTCAAACTCGAGCGAAAATTAGATTCTTATCCACACGTGTGTAATATAGGTGTTATTTTCCTATGTAGACGTAGAAAAAAGTAATTTAGATTTGATTTTATCGTAAATTACAAAAAAATGCTTATCGATCATAAATTAGTTAATTGTGTAAAAGGAAAAACAGAAATGATGGTATGCAATGCAATCAAACTTTAAATTAAAAAAAACTGAATAATTATATCTATACGGAAAACATAAATCGGTAAAATAACTCCGAAATTACCATTTATTGTCATATTTCATCTAGATTTTTAAATTATGTCATTCCACGTACGATATAAATTTTCCAATCAAAATAATTGCGATATTAAAACAAAAGGGATTAAATTAAAAGTCACGATAATAATCATTCGCTACAAAATGAAACAAGCGAAATCCTATATCCCTTTATTAAGTTCAATGGGTATTAAAAAACAATAGGGTTGTAACATAAATCAAAGGTTGCATCAATACAATTGTCAGATATTTTATAATTCAGGCAATAAAGTGTGCAAATTTCGATGTGACGGAAAACTTTCCGGAAAACAGAACGAAAAATGTGGATTTATTGTTTACAAATAATGAAGAGGTTTCAATTTTCCAGTTGAGTTGCATTAGTGTGAATAAAATGAACTTTTTACCATCTTTATCAAACAACTACTGTGATTTATGTCAATAAAAATAGCTTTAACTTCATTTTAAACCATTATGATTTAGATTTGTTTTATTTTTTTAAAATTCAGCTTGATTAGATGTAAATAAAATTAGGTATTTTAATGTTTGAATATTTTGATGATTATTATACTCTTCACACAGTAGTCTGTGAAGAGTATTACGCATTCGCTTCATCCATCTGTCTGTCCCATGTCACGTGTTTTGTCTGCACGATAAGTCAAAAACAAAAAAAGATACCAATTTGAAAATTTCAGGAAAAATCTAGCTCTATAAGAAGATAAAGCTTATTGATTCTGAAAAAAATTAAATGGGGGGGTTGATTGGAGTTCAAAAAAAAAAATGGAAACATCGAAAAATCGAAAAATCGAAAAATCGAAAAATCGAAAAATCGAAAAATCGAAAAATCGAAAAATCGAAAAATCGAAAAATCGAAAAATCGAAAAATCGAAAAATCGAAAAATCGAAAAATCGAAAAATCGAAAAATCGAAAAATCGAAAAATCGAAAAATCGAAAAATCGAAAAATCGAAAAATCGAAAAATCGAAAAATCGAAAAATCGAAAAATCGAAAAATCGAAAAATCGAAAAATCGAAAAATCGAAAAATCGAAAAATCGAAAAATCGAAAAATCGAAAAATCGAAAAATCGAAAAATCGAAAAATCGAAAAATCGAAAAATCGAAAAATCGAAAAATCGAAAAATCGAAAAATCGAAAAATCGAAAAATCGAAAAATCGAAAAATTGAAAAATCGAAAAATCGAAAAATCGAAGAATCGAAAAATCGAAAAATCAAAAGATCGAAAAATCGAAAAATCGAAAAATCGAAAAATCGAAAAATCAAAAAATCAAAAAATCGAAAAATCGAAAAATCGAAAAATCGAAAAATCGAAAAATCGAAAAATCGAAAAATCGAAAAATCGAAAAATCGAAAAATCGAAAAATCGAAAAATCGAAAAATCGAAAAATCGAAAAATCGAAAAATCGAAAAATCGAAAAATCGAAAAATCGAAAAATCGAAAAATCAAAAAATCAAAAAATCGAAAAATCGAAAAATCGAAAAATCGAAAAATCGAAAAATCGAAAAATCAAAAAATCGAAAAATCGAAAAATCGAAAAATCGAAAATCGAAAAATCGAAAAGCAAAGATATACAGGAATTATTAACAATATATTTTACAATAAAATAAAAACACCCTAAAAAAACCTCTTGAAACAATTTTCGGTACCACCTCCACTCCTGATATAGTAAATGAATCTCCAATTAATAATTATTTTATTAATTTAAATAAATTGTTTAAATACTGTTAAACAATAAAAATAAGATGATGTGTACGAAATAATAAAAACGGTAATAAGGCACTCCCTGTATAATAGAAAATAACTTTACTATCAAATAAATTGTTTACTTATAACAGTAAACAATAAAAGAAAATAAGATCTAAGAAATAATTGAAACTGTAATGCAGCACTCCTTGTATAATATAAAATAACTTTCCAATCAAATAAATTGTTTAAATACAACTATTAACCAATAAAAAGAAAATAAAGTGTATGAAATAATTGAAACGGCAATTACGGCGCCCCCTGTAATGAAAAATGAATTTTTTATTATTAATCTGTTTAGGCACAAAAGTCAAACAATAATTGCTAAACCAAAAGAAACAATTAAAACGGTGTTAAGAATACTCTGTATGATAGAAAATTAATTTACAATTAATTTTTGGTTTAAATGCAACGGTCAGTCAATAACAATTTTAAAATCAAAAGTAACAAATACAATGTTATTTATAGTATCCCCAGTCTAATAGAAAATACATTTTCAATTAAGAATTATTTTATTAAATCACCAGAAATAAATCAAACTGTAATACCGCCCTCTCTGTATCATAGAAAATAAATTTTCAATCAACTGATTTGTTTAAACACAATAGTTAAACCATAATTACTAATAATTCGATACGGAATAAAATTACCGTTTATTTCAACACTCCTTGTATAATAGAAAACGAGCTTTTAATTAATTAATTGGAAAAAATAATATAAAAACTGTCTTAGTTTGTAGTTCAGGAAAAACGACGCCGGATCTGAATTTATCGGTTTAACAATGCGTCTTAAATCATTGCTTCTAAATTTCGGACAGCTGGGCACAAGTAATTACTCAACTAGTGCTTCCGAGGAACGGCCTGAGCTCGATAAATATAAAATTTTTGATATTAAGCACCAGTTGAATAACGCCTTGACGAAGTTCCTTTGTCGAATTCTACCTGGGAAATCCTGTTAGTTCGATTTTGGATATTCGACAAGATTGTTTCACGATAATTTTTTAATAACCTTAATAAATACTAGTTGAATTACAGCCCAGCAAAAATCGAAAAAAAAAGTTTAAATCAGGAATAAAAACCTACCTTGGAATTAAGTATTGTTACGGGTGCTAAAGAAAAATAGCAGACAAGTACGGTTTTCGAGCAATTCCGGAGTGAGAGAAACCACCTCCAGTTTTACTGTTTACTAGCAGAGAAATAAAAATTGTCTTTTTGACACCTGCTGAATATACTTAGAAAATTTACATGAAATAGAATATTTAAATTCTAATTTAAATTTTGATAAATACGGAGATATTTTAAACTACGAGAGCTCTCGCAAAGACTTAAAAACGGAAACAAAAATACTGGGGCCCTTCGAAACGTTCCCAGGTGGAAATTAATTAAAATATACATTTTCATATTTAATTAAAAATAAAATTTAGTGACTTCGTCACAGCACCATTTTATTGAGCACAAAAAATTAAAAAAATTAAATGACAAATAAGGTTATGTTATATGATATCCGGCTCGCCAAATTGTTTGTCCCAGATATAAAGACTACAGAGAAGCAGGCGAATCGGCAATAGTCAAATTTCAAATTTCGTCCTTCTTTTTATAAAGTTCGCGAAATTGACTGTAGTTGGCATGCCTAATGACAGCGCAGTCAATTTTTTATGTAAGTCAATGTAAAATAAAGTGATTTTTTAAAAAATTGGTGAAAAGAATCAAAATAATGTAAAAAAAGTACCTGAGTATAAGTAACATGAGTGACAAAAACATCAAAGCAAGATTTACGTCGTTCCAGATTGTTAAACAGGATAAAAAGCAAATGTAAAACTAAAGAAAACACAAGAAGAAATCAATTCAATGTCTATTTAAAGCTTCTAATGTAAGTAAAATAATGTATTCATGTCTAAATATAATATTTATTGTAAACTACTCACAATATGCATATTAAGAAGTATAGTTTATTTTATTACAAGTTTCTGTGATATAAAATTTTACTCATAGATGCTTACTTACAAACAGCAATAATTATGCATTAAATTTAACTTACTAAAAAATAAAATTTATTTTTAATAGAGTTTTAATGTTAGATAAAGAGTTGATACTGTTATTTTTTTACCACAATTAAGTCATTGTAAATGTTTTTAAAGGATACTAAACGTTTAAAACAGTGGCAGCATATATGTCGTTCCTAGTGCCGATAAAGCACTTTCTAGAGATGATGCTGTTCTATACTTTTTAGAAAAAATTATCAAATATTATGAGACTATTTTAACTGATGGTACTGTTAGCAAAATAAAAAGGGGAAAGCTGAAATTAAAGGATGAGGTAATACCATATACATTCCCAAATCTCCCTTTATACTTGTATTACAACAATAAAAATCTATTAATCTGTTTTATTTTACTCTTAAAACTATATATTGGTTTAACTTAAAAAAAAATTGCCACAAAATTGTACTTATCAAACAGCATTTAAGAAACCTTCTCGAATTTGGTCATACATAGCGTATTCGTATTTTATATAGATAAAATTAAATAATTTATCAATTAAAACATGTAAGACTTATTTAGAAATAAATACAACAGTATGTTCTGTGCTTTATTTAGCTATAAACAAGTTTATTTTTATTATTTTTACAAAATTATGTATAATTAGGCAATCGTGCTTTCATCGCATCGCGGTCTCATCGCATCGCGGACTGTGCTAGTCTAGATCGCGATTACTGAAAATCTTTTTTATAATATTTTTTAACCCATGCATATCCACTGGGTGTTCTTGAGCTGTGCTCGCTCGCATGCGTTCTCCTATTATATCGAAAGAATCTCTAGAGACTGCGATGCGATCGAGGCTAGCACAGTCCGCAATGCGACGAGACCACGATTGCCTAATTCATTCCCTCGTTTACAGATCAATTGTCAACTCGCATTTTATTTGTATCTCTTGTTTTAACCGTACTATTGATTAATTTTGAAATGCAGTTTGACAATTAACATTATAGAATTTTGGATGTTAGTAAAACAGACGATACAATTCCGGGTATTATTTGCAGCCAAACCACAAACATACAGTTTCCTCGGAATACTGAAATGATATGTGAACTGAAATACTAATTAAGACCTTGCAAATAGCAATTATTAAACATTCTATAATCACAGGCTGAATTATTGTATATATTGATGAGAATTATTTAGTTCTCCTGTGATAAAGTGACGTAGTCATCCAGGTTCAGACTATTAGTTCCATGTAGAGTTTGATTTAGAAATAATACGAAAATGTGAAAATGGAATACTGACAAACTGCTCTAGTTATGCTAAATTAAATTTACTTTGGGGTATAAATTGAAATTTTCATGAAAATTCCGTTTTAAAACTAGAATCAATTACCAGGTAAGCACATATTCTTTAGGGATGTATCCTGGACGCATATTTTCACATCCTCCTATATGACGACACCTGGGTGCTGAAATCTGTTAGCTTTTGTGGCCTACAATTGCGCGACAAAAGCTCATTGATTTAGACACCCATACAAATTTTATGTTATGTGAGACTTTTCTTTTCAATTTGAGCTGTGTCCAGGCCGTTGGAGTCTATGCCCGTAGGCATAGCCAGGTACGAGAAGTCGTTGCTTCGTTTTCGTCTTGTATATTTTCTTTTTTTTTTAATCCCAAAACACTTCAAATGCGTCATTTGAATGACATCATGTCTATTAACGGCATTATAGTACACGATCGTTTAACAGCAGTTTAAGTACAGCCATTGTTTCATAGAATGCAGATAAGCTTGCTTACTCATTCCAGCAATAAGAGAGGCCTCATGCATTGGTGCCTAAATCAATGAGCTTTTGTAGCGTAATTGTAGCCACAAAGGCTAACAAATTATAGCACCTTGGTGCCGTCGTAAAGGAGAGTGTGTAAATATGCATCCTGCATGAGTTGTGGTAACAATTAATGTATTTTAGTATTCTTCTGAAAAACTCTAAGAATTTCATAATAACATCTAATGATGACTAAGAACATAAAATTGGCAAAACCATTGTTTGTTATAGAAATATAGTACTTGCACTACACTTGTGTATCAGTTAACTAAATTAGTGGCGATTACTTAAAATTTATTTATTTTGAAGTTGCAACATTAAATAAAATTATCACATTTTCTATACAAATTAACAATTAAGTAAATTGTAGCGGTATACTCTCCAAATTTTGTTTTACACTATATTCTGTTGCTAAATGACATTTGGGCGTCCTTTTAAAAATATTTTTTTAAAGGGAGTCGAGTGACAATATTGTTTTAAAGCTAGTTTTATATTCCATCATACAAGGCATAGATTGTACTTATGTATTAATTACAAAGCGTTAATAAAAATAATTTAGGTAAAATTCATTAGGCAGCTTTGTAACTAAGGAGAGGAATTTAAATGGATAAATAAATTAAACCAAATATAAAGTTATAAAAAAATATTTTCCAATGACTTTTGCTATTCCGTGTAGATGCTTGGTTAAATTTTTGGTCAAATGAATCGCACATTCTATTTTTTTAATTTTCCTGCAATAAGAAATATTTTTTAAAATTTTCACGTGAACGCATGTAAAACCATCACCAATAAAAGTAATGTACTGGAGCTTGTGCATGGATTCATTTTGGAGGAAACCTTCTAAGACGATATCAGCTTCCATTGCGGGTGAGGATCCACTCCAGTTTCTAAGTTAGTCACATCTATTGAAACATAGATTAATCGTAAGTTATGAGGATCAGAATATGTGGATTGGACCAAAGATGCCTCAATAAAATGTGGTAAAAAATACTTTTTCCTACGACCACTTAGGAAAGTGACACATATCACACTATATAGTCCTATGGAAAGTGCCCTATATCATACGCGTATGAATAAGAATTTACTTTCCACCCGAGTTAGAATATGTTACTTTCCGCAGTAGTTGTCACAAAATGTCAAACACCTAATTTCTATTTTGATCTATGTAATGTCCATATTAATACTAAAATCGATATGATTGTTAAATTATTGAAATTGTTGTAAATTAGATCCTAGATATTTAACAATTATTATTAAAATAATTTTAAAATAATGTTTGCTTTTTATTCTGGTTAAATACATAACCGATTAGATCATTCAATTGACACAAGGGCTATTAGCTCAGGTGGTTAGGATGTCGAACTTATCAACTTTGCCATTTTTCGACCGCGTTCAAATCCTGGCGTGGCAGAATTTTTTTATTGTTTTTTTTATTTTTTTTTTGTTAGTTTTTTTTTTGGTTAGAAAATATGAAAATTGAATAAATACGATTATTGTTGATTATGTTTTTAAATACATTTTAATTATTATAGTAATAATTACCTAGGTTTTACATTTTTTTGATGACATTATTTTGTGGTCTTAGGAAAAATATTGTACATCATTTGTGTGAAAAGTGATTTTCCACACTCGTAATGTAATATACTATTTCTTTTTATTTGTAATAATTTCACAAAATTGGCAATTAGACAAGGATGTAATTGAATTTATTATTTTATATTTTGTTGTCCACATATGCTATTCCTAATGATGATATTGGCTCATAGCTTTTCTTTTCGAAATTTTTGGTCCTAATTAAAACCGAAGTCTTTACTTGAAATAAATTGGAAAAGTCGTAAAGTAGAAAAATACCACGTAGAACATTCACTTTGAGTTTGTTATTTTTTATTAAAAAGAGGATAATTTCCTGTACATCAATGTTTTTTTTTTATTTTGACCGTTACTGCACTAGAATTTGGAATTTATTCCGCAACATTGTGGTGCTAAAAATTAATAAAAATATAAAAGTTATTTTGTATATTATTCGGAGTTACAATTTTGCCAACTTTTAATTATTTAAAAACACTTTCAGACTTTGAAGTGTTCAGTTGCGTGTTTCTCAAAAACTGTTAAAATTATTAAGTTTAAACAAAAGTAGAACAGTTTTACACAAAAATTACGTTTGGCTTGATTTAAAAAGATAATATATCTCTGCGTCTACAAGTAAGACATCAGTATAATATGTACCTAGTCATTGTCTATTATTACTCACTGATCTAGCTTTAACATCGTACAATTGCCATCTTGGTAAAAAATATCTTGTGAACCTTTAAAACATACCTTATATAAATATAATTTTGTACAATTGTTCACCGTGTAAGCTTTTAGTGAACCTTACAATAGGTACCTTATTATACTAATTATACCTAAGCTTGTCCAATCGTTCAGTGCTTTATAGGAAGATTCTACTATCGCACATGTGTAATTGCGTTTTTGATATACCTACTTTTGTGATATTGGTACTTGATTTCAAGAACATTTTAATAATAAATTTATATAAATATTTTGTTTTATTTGAAACGTTCATGAAAGTTTACTTAAACTTCAATTTCAGCCTATCTGCATTACATTACGCAAAGAACAATATAGTGTCTCCACAGATGGACTTAATTATACTTGTAAAAATATTTATTTTAAATTAAAAAAAAAAAAAATTTTTCATATTTTCTTAATGTAAATCGTAAAATAAATTATGAAGAATTACATTTTTTAATTTGAAATAATTCACATTATAAAATTATAGAACGTTTCAGAGCAAGTTTCGGTGTAAGTACCCTAAAAGTGCTAGGTATGATGTTTTTCGAATTTCACTTTGTAACCTCTGTGAGATAGGCTATAAAAGTCTTCCTGTTGCGGACATTCGGCGGTTGCAGTGATATTAGGGTTACATTAAAAGTACATTGCATGCGAGCTTAAAGAGCACAAAATTGCAACTTATTAACGTAGTTGGGATGTTTTTGTGCTAGCTGGGTATTATTGTTTTTTATTCAGAGATACATATTTGTCTACTTTTTTCCATTTAAAAGTAGTAGAGACATTTATGAAATTTTCAATTGCCTTCTTCTCGAAAACTTTTAAAACCATAAAAATTTTAGATAAAAATTATGTTTATATCATATTATTAATTAAAATTAATAAAAAGTTTCATAAAAAAAGGTATAGCCCAATTTCATTATCAAAAATCGCTCATGTGGCACCCTTGTAACAAATTGTAAATTAATAAATATAATATTATTCCTTGCCTTAAAATTTGCCTTTGTGCCCTATTGTAATAACGTTTAAGAATATGTTGTAAAATGATTCCAAAAAACGTAAAAAATGTTGCAACTTCAACCATACTTATCCACCGCAACGGTTTATAAAGGGATGCTTGTTCAAATCCTCATATTTTGATCCAAATATTAATTCACGCTTACTCTATGTCTCAACAGTTAATAGGACTCACCCTGTATAAGGCATTAAAATAGACAAAGTTTTCAAATAAAAAAAAATCAAATATTAAAAGGATTACAAGAAATTAGGTCTTTTATTCTCGGTAGCAATACAACTGATCTATATCGACTATTCGGTAAAAAAATCCCTAAACACAATTCTTTACAGAAAAAAACAAAAAGTCTTGGTTCCGCCCGGGATCGAACCGGGGACCTTCTGCGTGTAAAGCAGACGTGATAACCGCTACACTACGGAACCAGTTATTCAATTGATTTAAGATTACAGATTAGTTTAGCTAACTAGATTATATAAGAATGTATTCGCTAAATATTCCAACTTTAGTATACCGTCCAAGTGAAAGGTACGAAATAAGATATTTACATGTACAGGGTGAGCGAAACTCGATGTCTCAGCTTCATTATGGGACAAGGGAAAAAGATAGGAAAAAGTTGAAAAGAGGTTCTTAAATGGGATAGAGTAAGGTCCGTTTTAAGCCCAATTTGCATATTTGTCCATATTTGGAAACTGAGGTAATGACGTCATCGATTTTTTTTTCGGAAACATACCTATATTTTTAAAATTTAAAAAGAGCTAATTTTTCTGAACAAATTTTATAAAGAAAAAAATATTTGATATCTCCTTCACTTTAAAAATTATAGGCAAATTTGTAAAAAATAAACAAATAATATATTACTTACAAGAGAGAGAAACAAAGCTTGTATGCATAGTCAATCACTAAAACAAATTTTCAATGTGACCACCTCCTACTTCTAAACACTTATCCAATCTCCGTCTTACTTCTTTTACCGAAGCAGCAATTCTGATTTTGTCTTTTAAATGTTCCCAGCTAACATTAAGGTAAGGGAAGATATTGGCCTTCTACAATCTCCCCGTTATTTCACTTGTCGGCCATTTGCAGGGGCACTGCACCGGGCCGGCATATTTATGCTACTACAACAATCATCTTCCCGCAGACACTTTCCCGGTAGTTGAGACACAAATGCCCTTCAAAAGCCCTTCATATCATAAGTAACTTTATTGCATGCCCTATAAATCGCCATCATTAAATTTTGAAGAGGCCCAGTAATTGCCCAGTCCCAGATGGGAGTGAAAAATGAAATTCTGCTTTGACAAATGCAAAAAATATATATAGAAAGAATAACTAATATTTATACCATATAATTTCTTTGCACGTACCAATTTTTTTATTCAAAATTCAGAAAACTATGTGTAGATTATTTTCCAATAGAATTTATAAACAGGTAGGTACTCTCTAAATATAAAAATAAACTAGGTACACTGTTAAAAATCAAAATTTTATTCTGAAATGTATTAAAAAAAAATGTTATAATGTAAAATGCCAGAAATATTTTAATAAATTTTATTGCGTGAGTGGTCTTCTCCTTTCTCTGCCTCCCTCTCTGTCACTTGCAGCTCGCAACCACTGTTTTATAACAGCCTCTACCTCTTGTTCAGAGGTATTTTTTGATAATGGATTATTTCGGACCACTGCTAAAAACAAAGTTTTAAAATATTAACCAATTACATTGTTGATTTGCAGCATAAACTCATCAACTAATATTTTTTAGAATTTTATTTTATCGGATAACTACACATTTTCAAATGTTTTACATAAAGTCAATATAAATATGTAAATGTAGTCAAAAAAATGGTACTGTTCAATACTTTAACATCACTATAACTGAATCAGTCATTTGAGAAATGTCACATATTTGGCCATTTCAGAAACATCACATGTTGCTCATTTTTAATCAACCATGATTTGTTACCGATAAATTTTTTTACTTAAATAATTGTAATATGCCCGAAATAGAGCAAGTTTAAAACTCTAAGTGTACAAAATTATTTATTTAACCAAATTATGAGATTTTCAATTTAATTTTTTGAAAAATGATATACAACTGATACGTGCTGTTTCTTAAATGACCGATTCAGTAAGGTAGCACAAAATAGTAACCAATAAAATATGTAGAGAATGTACCATGAATGACACATTATTGAAATTTTAATTTTATAGTGAGGTACCTCTTGCAGGAAAAAATGTTAATTTTATCAGTAATCCAGTGCACCACATAACATTACATAACTAAATTAAAAATGAACTTTTAACCATTAGAAAATATTGCAGAGTGCTTTATAACGTTACAACATTATTTGATTTTAATTAGACATGAAATATAAACATTTTAACTTACCTAATATCATTTTTCTTAAATTTTTTAGTTCCATAAATTTAAGTTTTTGGTTTCGCCCTGACCAATTCATTTGTAACGCTAATGTATGAGAGACTGTTTTCATTAGAACTCTTCTTACACAATCCAAATAATCTCTTCCTCCTACAGCTTTGAAAATAGTGCACTAAAAATAAAAAAAGGTAGTTTATTTTTCAGTGGTCAAAATTAAGCAGTTTTTATTATATAAAAATATACATTTATTATATTAATATCCTTTCAAATTACACAATAAATTTCATCAATTTTGCCAATTGTCCAAATTATTTAATTTAAAATGATTCAAATATTTAGAAGAAATTTTTCAGATATTAGAGGACACTGTTCTTCAGTTTCAAATGAAGTTTGTGGAACATCTAGCACATTTTCTTCTGCCTCTAATATTTTCACACGTTGAGATGCTAGCATTTTCTGGGAGTTTACCTTTTTTGCAGCATAATCAACGTTAATTATAGTTGTCATTGCATTTAGACTCTTTTTGATTTCTCGATATATTGAACTTTTGCTTCTAACTTTAAAATGCGAAGACATTGTTTAAAAATAAAATGAAGTAACGACAAGCTAGCACGTGTAACAAACAAATAAGACCACCACAATACCACAAAACACTTTAAAACTGACCAAAAAAGTTGAGTTAACTTTGCTTTTCGATAGCAAACGAAATGTAGAAATAATTCAAATACCACCGTTATAAATATATATAATAATATACTTACTTGTTAATTGCACTAGCCATTTTAAAAAACAATTTTATTATAAATTCTTCTTAAAAAATCTCACCAACACACACAAAACATTTCAGGTCCACAGCACTGGACTTGCAGAAATGCAGAATGATCAAGCAATGTGATCAATGATCTGATGAGATCACTGACATAATCTTGTTTCTTACTTTCTCATTTCAAATAAGTAAAAAAAAGTAAAAAGCTAATTCGCTTTTCTCACTCTGTCTATTCATCTTTAAGTAACTGACAAATATCAAGTTGTTTGTGCAAATATCGTCTTTATTAAATTTAGCCGTAGAGGTGCAGGTCCCATCAATCGCGTTTAGAGTTGCGTGCCGTCGGTTCATGTATGAATTGGTTCGACGTTGCCGGGTTGGCTGTAAATACAACTGAATCCTTACTTCATGTACAACTGAATGAGCTAGAATGACGCACAATATTATACTCTAGACCAGCGTTTCTCAACCTTTTTTGGCCCGCGGACCAGTAAATTTGTTGCGGACAGTAAATTGAGTGACAGTAAAATTTCTCCGCGGACCACTAATGGTCCGCCGGACCAGCGTTGAGAATAGCTGCTCTAGACAAACAATACTTTTTTGTTTTAATTTCTAAAGTATAATCTGTAAAGGTAATAAATTATGTCATTACATTTTTGTGTGTTTATTTTTTTTTAATATAATTAAAAAAAATTCTATCCATATTTTTTTAACTTATGTTCTATTTTTTTAAGTTTGACAACCTTGCTTTTACAAACAATGAAACGAGATCACAGATTCTCCACGATCTACGAAAATAAGGAATAAGTGATTTTTCACTGTTTTGTATCTTTGTTTTTTATATCGATTTCTTGGCGCGTTATTTAAATTATACATACACGACATTTTCATGCATGGACACATTTTAATAAATTTGGTAAAATTATTTTGGAGATTTTGGTAGTAGCAACTGCGTCAACTTGACTATTTAATATGACTTTCCTAAACATTTTAATTTATTTTTTTTGATATTTATTACAATATGTATAAATACATTTTGTCCTAGAGGCGGAAAAGTGTTAAAAAACCAGCAGATGTGCAATACACTATCATTTTATTGGCGGGTAACCGTTAGGTTGCCATGACAGGCCCATTGGCGATAACATATGTTGGGCATGTAGCATAAAATATATGATGGGCCTTCAACATTTTCCCATCATCGTCACTTTCCCGGCATAAAATGTACTTGGCCAGCATTATCCCGCACTTTGAATGCTAGCTGGGTTCCATGTTAACTGATGGTGTTCTGTAAACTTTATTTTTTAAAATTCCCCACAAAAAGAAATCTAGTGGGGTCAAGTCCGGTGATTTAGGCGCCCACTGTATCGGTCCATTTATACCTATCCAATGTTCTCCATAAGTTTCATTCAAATATCGTTGGACAATTCTTGCTTTATGCGGTGGAGCTCCATCATGCTGGAAACACATATTTGCTCGAAGCTGTAATAGCAAATTTTCGAGAAGCACAGGCAATTATTGTTCTTGAAGAAATTGCAAGTATCGCTCACTACATAAAATTCCTTCGTAAAAATATGGACTCTTTTAGCAATTTTTTTCCCATTCGAGAAGAAAATGCCTTGTTATTTGAACGTAAATTGCGTTCCAATCTTGCAAATATTTTTAAGCTTGGAATAACACGTTCGGGGTATCTCTGGGCGTATAACTGAACTGCTCTTCCAGGGTTCTTTTGAGATTCCCCATAAACTAATATCATGTCGACTTTTTCATTGTGCGTGAACATTTTTCAAAGCCAAATAACAACATAACAATATTTGTCAACCATTAATTTAATTTGACAGATACGTCTTTGCTATTTGTTTCCAAAGGCGACTTGTTTAAATTGTGTCTAATCTGAATTTTTGATTATACTTTTTTTTACAAATTTGCTTATAATTTTTAAAGTGAAGGAGATATCAAATTTTTTTCTTTATAAAATTTGTTCAGAAAAATTAGCTCTTTTTAAATTTGTTAAAATATAGGTATGTTTCCGAAAAAAAAATCGATGACGTCATTACCTCAGTTTCCAAATATGGACAAATATGCAAATTGGGCTTAAAACGGACCTTACTCTATCCCATTTAAGAACCTCTTTTCAACTTTTTTCTATCTTTTTCCCTTGTCCCATAATGGAGCTGATACATCGAGTTTCGCTCACCCTGTACATAAATAAAATAAGTCTATTTTTAACACGCTTATATTAGCTTCACCTGTATATATGTTTGTAACTCTCCTTTGGACTCAAATAGCTTATTAATTATTGTCAGTATAACCCACTAAACCAAGTTCGTTCGTGGCCGAGCGGTCTCACGCGCGGGTTTTCGATTGCCAGACTCACCGATCGTGGGTTCTAATCCCCACGGCTGAAAAAAAATATTTTTTTTTCAGATTTTTTTTTTTTGTAATAATCGAACTAAAAAGTAAAAAATAAATATAGTTTAAAAAACTAAAAAACACGCTTTTATAATACATCGAACTAAAAAGTGAAAAATAAATATAGTTTAAAAAATCTAAAAATTATTTTTCAAATAAGCTTAAAACAATAATAAATGGAAAATACTAGTATTATTGTGAAAAAGGCGTGGGGCGCTTTGTTCATATTTCTCGTACATCGAGCGCCCGACACTTTTTTCACAATAATACTAGTATTTTCCATTTATTATTGTTTTAAGCTTATTTGAAAAATTATTTTTAACTTTTTGGTTTGATATGCTCTATAAGCGTGTTTTTTAAAACTATATTAAATTAATGCAGTCGTTGTTTTTACTCAATATAAAGCTAAAAATGGTATACCGCAGTGATCATAGTTGGCGGAACGCCGAATATTTATGGCTTTATTGGACCAGACACAAAAAATCCAGTTTGTTTATTAACTATACACCTGCGGCAGCGAGACTGCACAGGACACTGGCAAATGGGAGAGTTGATACAGTTATGGCATTAAAGAAACCAAATGGAAGCTTCACTGAGAGTGAGGAGAAAAGACCTCGCCATTTACTCAAAACTCACTTTCCTGGAAGCACACCTTTTCTAATAAGGGATACAACTAAGGTAAGCAGGCCCCCAAGAGAGGCCGCTGTAGTAACCCCAAATACACAGGGCCGCCGAGAGCCAGGTCGGGCCCCGCGACAATTCTTCAGATCGGGCTCCGCAACAATTCTTCAGATCGGGCTCCCTGACAATTTATAAAAAAAAGTCCTAAAACAAAAATTTCTCCTCCTCTTTACTTAAATTTCTCAAAAAAAAGGTCTTCAAGCAAAAACTTATGCCGAACTTCTGAAAGTAAAAAAAAATCCTAGCCAAATTACCGGGCCCCCCTTATACCGCTGCTGGGCCCCCACTTGAGCTTGGGCCTCGGGAATTAGTCCTGGCTGCCCCCCTCTTGTCGGCCCTGCAAACACATATGCAGCAGAAATCGGTTAAAGTGGGCCGTAAACACTTTTGAACCGTTTAAGTCTCCAGGTGTGGATGGAATATTTCCTGCCTTGCTTCAGCAAGCACAGGAGGAATTACTACCACACATAATGCGGCTATCCCGGAGCAGTCTGGAGCTGGGATAGCATAAAGAAGGGTCAGAGTCGCCTTTATTGCAAAAGTAGGGGAAAAGGATACCACACATCCTAAATCCTTTCGACCAATCAGCCTCACATCCTTTGTATTAAAAACAATGGAGAAGGCTGTTGATAATTATATCAGAACAGAAGTCCTGGAGAGGGTGCCACTCCACCACAGCCAAAACGCGTATGTAGCAGGAAGATCTATAGAAACTGTCCTGGTACATTTGACTGACGTAATCCAGGATGCACTGACAAACAAAGAAACGGTCGTGTGTGCCTTCCTAGATATAGAAAAGTAGCTTTTGAGAACACGCCACACGAATCTGCTGAAAGAGCACTTGCATACAGAGAAGTAGATAACATCACATCCATATGGATGGCTCAGCTGTTTTCTACAAGAACTGCAGAGACACAGATAGGGCAGGACACCATCTTCATCTGCACAACCGGAGGATGTCCATAAGGAGGAGTTCTATCCCCACTAATGTGGAGCCTAATCGTAGACGAACTTCTATGCAGATTGACTGACCTCGGCGTATCCCGTCAAGGTTATGCCGACGACATAGTCATATTTGCTAGTGGCAAGTTTAGTAATATCCTGTATGATATAGTGGACTAGAACACACTAAAAGATAGTGCCGTGAAGTAGGACTTAGTATAAACCCTACAAAAACAACACTAGTAGTCTTTTCAAGGAAAAGAAAACTAGATAGATAGATATAGAATGGTAAAATGAAGTCAAATATCTAGGCCTAACCCTGGACAACAAACTTCTCTGGAACACACATGAGAAGGAAGTAGTAAATAAGGCCACAAAAGTCTTAATTGTATGCATAAACATTGCAGGTAAACGATGGGGATGTAACCCAAACATACTGCGATGGATGTATACTGCAATAGTGAGATGATAGAGAATGTGGCAAAAAGGACACACTATAGAATGATCAGAAACTGAGTAATCAGACGAAAGTCTACTTGCTTCAGGACTAAAGATACCTGGGACATGCCCCAGGATGAAATGCTAAAGAAGTACAGTTCTGTGAAAAACTTCAAAACCACAGATCTAGGTTGCAAGAAAGAATGGAGCCAAGAATCCATCGCGCTTGCAACCGAAAGACGTGCTATTCAGTGGTATACGGATGGTTCCAAAACCATAGAAGGAACTGGAATAGGAGTGTATTGGCCGAGAACCAAGCACTCCGAAAGCTTGGGAAAATACCCAAGCATCTTCCAGGCGAAAATTCACGCCATCGAGAAGTGTATCCAGTTTAACATCGAGAGAAACTATCATAGACAAGAGATTATCACCATGTCCGATAGTCGAGCAGCCATCAAAACGCTGAGTTCTTACGTAATCAGCTCAAAAATGGTCCGGAGATGCCTAGAATAATTGACTGAGCTAGACGAGAAAAATAGAGTTACTCTCACTTAGGTTCCGGGACATAACGGGGCACAGGGTAACGAGACTGCAGATAGCCTTGCAAGGAAAGGGGCTCAAACACCCTTTGTAGGACCTGAGCCATTCTGCGGTATCAGCAGTAATATAATACCTATTAGAAGATATTAAAAAAGAATTTGGCAGTAGAAGAACCGATAATTGGAACAATCTCTTGGGGCTGAGACAGGCCAAGATACTTCTGGGTGAATATAACCAGCAAAGATCGGAAGCCTGCATCTGCCTGAGCAAGAACAGGCTACGTATTGTAACAGGGATCCTTACCGGACATTGCCGACTAAAAGGACACCTATGTAAACTGAGAGTAGTAGAGGATAGTGAGTGCAGATTCTGTGAGAGGAGGAAGAAACCTCCATTCACCTCCTAACTGAATGTGTAGAATCCAAGGGCACTATATCTAGGAGGATATGAAATAGAAGAGGGAGATTTACCTAACTTGAAGCCACTTCAAATCTTACATTTCCGTGAGAAAATAGGATTAGAAGGGTCGTTATAGGCATTGAGACATTTCTTTCCTTGGTGCATTGGCGACAGAAGAGGGCATAATATATCTTTTAGGTCGCAGTGTATTAACACCCCATTCTCAACATAACATATCGACTGATCTACCTATTCGGTAAATAAATCCCTAAACACACTTCATTGAAGGAAAAAACAAAAAGTCTTGGTTCCGCCCGGGATCGAACCGGGGACCTTCTGCGTGTAAAGCAGACGTGATAACCGCTACACTACGGAACCAGTTATTAAACTGATTTAAGATTACAGATTAGTTCAGCTAACTAGATTATATAAGAATGTATTCGCTAAATATTTCAACTTTAGCATACCGTCCAAGTGAAAGGTACGAAATAAGATATTTACATGTAGATAAATAAAGGAAGTGTGTTTTTAAATTAATGCAATCGTTGTTTTTACTCAATTTAAAGCTAAAAATGATATACCAGTGGACATAGTTGACGGAACACCGAATTTCTGGCTTTATTGGACCAGAAACAAAAAATCCAGTTTGTTTTTTAGATGCCCGTATCGTGATATACCTACATACCTTTTTATGACGTCAATATTATTCGAGTTTTTTGACCGGTAGACCGACGGTCTAATTCGACACTGTTCAAAGTAATTCCTGAGGGTGGGTAAAAAATGTTCACTCTAAAGTTGGGGATAGATATTTTTTGTTTATATTACTACATCCGCAAGGGTATATGTACCTATTGTTGAATATACCAAATAAATTCAAACTTAAAATGTAAGTGAAACATACAAATTGTAACCAGGAAATCAAAAATATAAAAGGAAAATAATTTTAAACTCAAATATGACCAAAACGTAAAATAAATGAAACCAAGAAATTGTTTAAGCCATGGGTCACAAAATAAAACGAGCGACCGTCTTCCTTCGGAAAACAACTACTCCATTGGGTAGTACTGCAACAGGCATTGAATGATATCCAAAGGAATGACAGCAGAGATAGAAATTTAATTTCAACACGCTTACTTTCATTTTGTTTACTAAGGCCTGTGGCGGTATTAGTCAAAGGAGCAGTTGTTTTCTGAAGGGAAATTCTCGTTCGTTTTATTCTGTGATAGACATGAATAATTAATTTTAATTAGGAACAACATCAAACCGAAACCATAATAATAATATTAAAATATTTTTATTAAGACGGACCATACTATTGATATTTTAAAATATATATATTTTTCCTCATTTCTTGTGTGGGCGCTTTTGATGCATGCGGAACACATGTCCACTTTAATTTAATTTAAAATTAATTTTTTGTAAATCGAGAAGATAAGATTGATATCTTATAATGGAATATATTTAAGATAATAAATATGTTTTTTCCGATTTTATATTATTTTTTATACATATGTGGCTATATTAACACAATGTAGTCAATATTTACCCACCCTTGGTAGTCAAAGGGTTAAATCAACACATGTGTTCGCGTATATATGCCAAATTTAAATTAAATTATTGATGTGAAATTGTGAAAAAGTATAGCACAGTACACCTTTCTGAAGTTGGAATATCAAAACAGAAAGGAAAAGATTGTATTAAGTGATCTCTTAGTTTTAAATTGTTTAAGTTTACTTATGTATATAATAAATACAAATTGTTGGTTAGGTGAAATGGTGTAATACAAACAAACAAACTAAAACGGTCTCAAAAATATTGTTATATATAAAGAAATTTTGTATCCCTTCAAAAAAGTCCCCTTTTAATTGGTATAATCAAAAAATGGTGTTAGCTTTAAACAAACTTTAAAAATGTACATCTAAAATATAAAAGAAATGTCGTCGAGAACTTAATAAAGGGCAAATTAGATGCCCCTAACATTGCACTCACCACCACTTGTCCGACCCTGGATATAATACTGTAACAAATACCTATGTAAGTCCCTCTGAGATTAATCCATCAAACGAAGAGCAGCTAGACCACATGTACTTATTACCCTCTTTGATACTATCTAGTGGTACAGAACTATTTCTCTAGTTCCCAGATTGCAGTTCATGTTCAGGCGATTAGTTCAGTCAATGTACAAGTAGGTATTGATCTTAGCGGCTAATTAATATTAGCAAAGTTGTTCGATTTTAAAGACAATAACACTACAGTACTAATTGGTAGTATAATTTTACTTGCAATGAGCTTATCTTAAATATTTATTAAAAATTTAATTGTGAATACTTGTTAATAATATTATTTTAGTTATGAAATTTTGTTAATTATTTACTAGAAAATTACTTTTGTTACTCGTTTTCCTATCGTTCCAATTCTATTTTTATTACTTATGTCAAAACTAAGTAGGTATAGTTGTTACCTACGAATTCAGTAGGAAAAAATATATAATGAAAAAGGCAAACGTAAGTTTGACAACATTGATAAAAGGACCCGATGAGTGGTTGTAAATCATACATACAGAATTGTATTCAGGTACTTATTTTTATCCGACTTCAAAAAAGGAGGAGGTTCTCAAATCGTCGCAATATTTTTTTTATTTTATTTTTTTTTATGTATGTTCAGCGATAATTCTTTAAGACGGTGTCTGATTTTAATGATTCTTTTTTGTTAGAAAGGGGGTACTTCAGGGGTGGTCCCATATAAATTTGGTCAAAATCTAATAATTGGGTCCATGAGAAAATCCTCAAACTCTTCATTTTTTATGTATGTTTAGCGATAATGCTTTACCACCTTGTCCGATTTATATGATTCTTTTTTTTTTTTCAGTAAGGACGCACCTCAGGGGTGGTCCCATATAAATTTGGTTAAGATGTGGTGATGGCATCTGCACGTTTTTGAAGTCGGTTTTTTAAATTTTTAATTTCTAATACTTGTAAATTTGAACTATGTTTAAATCGTTTATTAATAAGTTAAACATTATATTTCTGCTCTTATCTAATTTGCAAAAATAAAAATAAATATTTAATTTGTGTGTATTTATTTATATGATAAAAACATCACCATTATATTTGTCCTAATTCATAGATATACTCTTTTACATTATGGTAACATTAAAAAAATATGGTTTTATTTCATTAAAAAGTAAAATTTCAAGGTTAATAAAAATGCATTAAATGGAAAAAAAATTATTCATATATTACATTACATCAATATATCAGATTTTTGAATCGTGATTGTTTAAAAAATCAACAATGATTGCTAAAAGTAATGTTTATGAACAAAAATAAAAATAAGCCAATAAAAATTGTAGGAAAAAAATAAAAAAACAAAATTGACACCTGCTGAAAGTGCTTTTGGAGCAAAAAATAGGATCCTTTTCAGGAAAATCAAACGACTAATATAAAAACAATAGAAGTAGGAGAAATTCTCCTGGCTCATTAATATCATGAAATACTTCAGGAAAATCAAGGTAGAAGTCAGAATGAACAGACGTTTTACAATGCTTGGATACATCAAAAGGTTAAAAAACAACAACTACAAAGTGCATTGCAACAAATGCAAATCAATAATAAAAATATGCAAAAACCAATTAATATCTTAAACAATGTAAAATCTAAATACCTAACGAATAAGGGGATCTATGAAGAAGAACTAACAAGAGAAATATTTGACCAAATTGACAAAGTAGAAGTGATACCAGCAGACAGCAGAAACAATAGAAGAAAAAAAAAAACGAAAAGCCAACTACTCTTAAGGAGCCTCTCTTGGCCAACCTAGCGGTAGAAAAAATCTAAAACAAGTGAAAGAAATAGTTAAAAAAACAGTAAAACTTCCTTTGATCAAATAGCAAGCAAAGAAGGTATGAAGAATTGAGCCATACACTATTTAATTTCAAGCCACAGCTCTAAGCAATAGCCATTCTAAAACTGGTACTAAATAGGAAGAAAACTTCAAAAATGTCATAATAATAATTTATTTAGCATTCAGAGTAAAGGTACTGCACGGGTTCCCCCTCATTCCTTATGTAAATTAACGTGGAAAATCGCTAAGGTTCATTCTACTAAAAAGTGGAGATGTTTGCGCATGCGCATTTATATGGTATGAGATAAGAAGGTATTAATAAATTATTAATGAGTGTTAGGTGTAAGAGATTTTCAACGTTGAAGAAAACAATCCTGCCGTTAGGGCCTAAGCTAGTATCTCGGTTACTATTGGTTGGATTTAAACCATTTACATGGGTATATATTATCATAGAATAGATGTTAGGTGTATGAGGTTTTCAGCAATTAATAGGTTGGGGTCTAGGATATAGGGTTAAAATTATTTTTTAAATTATTAAAAGGTCTAGAGGGTTGGGAGGGTTGTAACATAGGTAAGAGGTGTTAAGTATTAAAATGTTGAGAATTTTGAGGCTTGATAATGTTACCGGTAATATAAATTTCATACTTATCGATTGATGAAGTTAATTACTATCTACATCAGCACTTAAAAATTTCAATAAATCAAATTATATTATATGTTTGTAATTAGAAAAAAAGGTTGCCTTCCTCAATAGCACTTAGGACTCATCGGTACCATTGTGCATCCTCCTCAGCTTATCAACCAAACTACATATCATATTTCTGAATGGAAAATATTGTAATTTCATAGTTGCGGATGTTAGATGTAAGAAAGGTTAAAGGTTAAAACCATTTTTTAAATAATTATTAAAAAAAGTGTAGAGTTTGGAGGTTTGGCAGGGTTGCAACTTAGTTAAGAGTTAATGTTAATGTTCCGTTAAAAATCATTCCTAACAACTTAAGTATTATCGGTTCTAAATTATGAGGGTGTTCTCGGGAACTAGCAAATTATTGATAGTTATTCATGTTAGGTCAACATAGTTGATCACTAATTAACCTGATTGCGCATTTCAAATGTTTGAATCCGACATTTTCAATTTTTTGTTTTATAGTAATTTATACTAGTTGGCATTCTTTATCTATAGTGGATTTTTTGTAAATTAATTAGATTCCACATTTCAATTGTTTGAATCCAGAATTTTTCGTTTTTTTATCTTACGACTTAGAAAACATTTACACTCCAATGCCCTTTTAGAAAAAGTAATATATTAGTATTTATTATGAAAAGTATTATTGATTATTTCTACACTATCCAGAGCCACTTTAGAAATATTTATAGCCTTATATTATGAAAATAATTTTACGTTAACAAGTGCGACTTAACAATTAGTATCCCAGTATTTATTATCTAAAGTATTGTTTGTTTCTACACTATCTAGTCCCATTTTAGGAATTTAATAACTCCCCCGTTTCATAAAAACGTACTTGAACATTTCCCACGCCACTTTAATGTTTACTTCTACATTATCCAGCGGCACTGTAAAATAAAATTTACCAATAACACATAAAAAAATTAAAACAAAAATATTTTTTTCATAATAAATATTAGGATATTAGCTTTAAGCAACATTGGCAAATTCTCTAGGCATGTATACAATGAAGGAAACAAAATTAGATTATTTTTGTTAATTTGAAGGTCAAACATTGTGAAACAGTGAAGTTAAACAGAAGCGATAATGATCTAAAAATGTATTTTATTTATAAGGTTAATGTACAATCTAAAAATTATTAGGTAACCAAAATAAATTGTTCTAAGAATAGAAAAAATGTTTCAGATTACACAATTTAAAAAATCAGCTGAAATACCTTTAACATTAAAGTTTATATCACTATTACAGCTATTAATTTTAAACTAAATTTTCACGCTTTGAATAATATTAGAAAAAATGTTAAGGTATAAAATATAAATATGTTGCTATCAGTTAAGTAAAATTATTTGAAAAGGAAAAAGATATATCAAAATTAAATTTTCCGCTAAAAAGTTAAATAAAAAATATACCTTTTATTCTAAAAATAACTATACTTTTTAACAGCGGACACCAGCGTGAAGGTTGCAACATTAGTCCACCAGGAGAGGAAATGGGGAAAACAGGATTAAGGTTTATGGAAAAAATTTTAATGGGAGATTCTTCTTATTAAAAAAAAACGTTTTATAATTTAGTTGCTCTATGAAAAATATTAAATCTATGTATTTGATTGAAATATAAAAAATTAAAGTAACATAAAAATTAACGCCTTTTTAAATCAAATTTAATTAACATATAGAAATAAATAAATTTAAGCTTCTACAATTTTGGGGGATCTACTAACATACATCTTAGTTATTTTTCAGAGCGTTAAGAATAATTTTATTTTATTTTGGTGACAGTTATAAAAAATTCTAAATTTCTGTAAAATATATGCTGCTATCAGCTAAGCAATTGTTTTATTATTTAGTTGTTTCATGAAATATATTAAATCTATGTATTTGATCCCCTTTAGTTCTTACTTCTGCAATAAAGTAATTGGGTAAAAAGTTTAGTATCTTATCAGCTCTAGATTTGGGGATGAAAGAAATTGGCATCTTTTTTAAATTACTCTTTTTTAATTAAATAAATAACAACTATTACATATTATTAAATGATATAATGGTAAAATCATTGAAAAAGTTTGATGTCACTATTGGAATCAATTAAATAGTGCCCCCACGGTAACGTTTCATACGTCCCAGGAATCAGGTATCTTTTATCATCCTCCGGACTGAGTGCAATTTTGTGCTGGACAATAGAGTGCACCTGATGTTTTTCGGAGCGGATTAGATTTTGGCTAACAGTTTTCTGCTGCCAGCTATCTAAACATTTGACATAGTCGTCAAAGGTTATTGTTGTAGCAACAACGGAGGACTTAACCCCTTTGGCCTTTTTTAATACGCCTAAATTCCTTATCATTTCTAGGATTTCATACTCATCATAGCCCTCCTCCTGCATCTTGAACCTATTCTTTTGAACATTATCGCTTGTAGTCATCACCTTCGTGGAGTACAATTTAGACCTAAGCCCCACATAGTCAGTCATTGGAACACCATTATTTTCATCCTTCATCATACCTAATACTTTTTTATTTACAAGAGGAATATTATAAATATTGTTGCTGGGGTAGTCGGATGTATCAAAATGGGTGTAACAATCCCGTTTTATAATCTCATATGGATCTTGATTTCGAATTTCGTAAATAAGACTATCTGTATCGGTATAGAGAACAGAGCCATTATCACCAAAAGCGCTAATCATATAGCCATAATGAAAATCATAGATCGTTGTCTTCGCAAGATCAAGGATAGCTTGACCAACATAGATAGGCTTGTTCAGATATACTTGTAGTTTACGTAATTCTACTGCAACTAAATTTTCGTTGAAGATGGCGCAGTTTTTGAATTCTGGTTTACTAATATATGCCTCAGCACCATACCGTCCAGACCATTCTGTTAATAGCCTTATATTAACCCTCTTGCGAATATTTTCCATAGTTTTTCCTTTAAAAATATATTAAGCTTAGATAACAATTAGTATTGAGTATTAAGACTCACCAAAAACCGCGTTATTCATTAATTTAAAAAGGTTTTTTTCAAACTCGTTCTTTGCTTGTTTACGAAGCTCAGTATTTAAGTCTATGTATGACTTTAACCAAGAACTCTGCTTAAATTTCAGCACTCTATGAATTTTCGACAACTTCAAACCGTGCGTCAAGGCTTGCTTTAAGGCGCGGTAGTGGATAACATACTTCGTTTTAGGATGAAGGGTTGCCATAAGCTTGGTAGTCTCATTAACACTCTTTGGAGGTTTGTAACTCTTTGGGTTAATGTGTTCTGCACAAAAAGGTAAATCTTTATGACTATCATGTAGTACTTCCGGGTACTCTAAATCAACTTCTAAAATATATCCAAAAGGAGCATCATCAGGGATGGAAATTACATCGATGTTAGTATTATCCCATTCAAACCCTCCATACGGAAGGTATTGTGACATTGCCCAACCATACTATGAAGAAGAAAATTAATGTAAATCCTAAATGGAAAATAGAAAAAACATACCTGATTATTAACGTCATAGTACATTAGGAATGTCTTCGGTTTAGAGGGATCATAGTTGTTGACATACATGTTGTTAGCGTGAGCTCGTCTTTTTGAGCAAACCTGACTAAGACCTCCTCGAATGCCTCGTTCAACAAACAGAAACATATCAACATCAGTTAATAGCTCCAAGTCCTGCTTAGTATGTTTCAACATAGCGTCCCAAGTAAAACCTGGAAGGGTGAAATAGTGGGCAGGATCTAGACCGTAAGTTTTATGACAGCTAGTACGAAATCGCTCAAAGACATCCGCCAACAGAAGAACGTCAGTCTTCATATAAAGATCAATATATTCACCAAAGTTTTTGCAATTGAACTTTTCCCATACAAGTTGAGCCCTTAAATAAAGTCGTCGAGGGCATGGTTTATTATCCAGCTTGCTATAAAATTTATCGATCTCTGGTAGAGAGACATCATTAAAACGATCAAACGAATCAATATAATCATAAGGCATAATACCCTTTTTGGTTAATAATTTAAACTGTTCTTCGGATAAATCAGGAAAATGACTCTTCAAATTAGGGAATTCGGGTAGATATGAACTTAATTTATCCAAAGAACTAGCCATAAAACGAAAACTATCTATGAATCGAAACTGAATAGGATACTCATCAATATGTTTGGTGAAAGAAATATACTTCTCTTTGGTTATAGGTAACAAATCGATAGATCCCTTTATTCTTGTAGCTATATCTGTTAGAATAAAATGAGCATCATAACCGCTGAGATTATGGAAGACAACTGGTATTGTGTGACTATCTTTATAGTTAATATTACAGCCTTCATGTGATGCTCCACGATAATTATTGTTTGATAAATAATGTATGTGATCTCTAACCTTCTTATCTTCTGGAATAAAAGCCTGTTCACAGATGTGGCAATGTGTCGCCTTACGAAAGCTCATCTCTTGTTTAAACGTCATATCAATATCATATGGACACCAAAACACAGTTACCAGGTCTTCAGCCAAACTACTCATCTCATCTGCAAACCACGCCATACAGTCCTGCCCACGATAGCTCTTGTAAGAAGAGAGACTATTATCGTAACTACATTTCATATGGTATCCAACGGCAGCTGGAACATGATGTTGCGGCTTTTGGAGGTCATTGGTAGGTCTTAACACACTTTCCAGATCAGCATAAACTATGAATGAAGCCATTTCTTTATTTTTATAATTTTTATATTTCAACATATTTTTTCCTAGTTCCGGCATCCTAATTGCAGTTTCATTGACCTTCATACAATCCTCTATATGCTTATATAGCTTTTCTTCAGATCGAAAATAATGTAGACATCGATCACAAAAAAACTTGCGGCAATTTTCTTTACTCAACTGGCTTGAAAGTAGTCTGGAGAGGTTTTTGATCCATACATAATGATATGTTGAAGGAGCATCATCATATCGATCTTGGATTAGAAGAAGATTAATATGACGATCTGTTTTGTTTTTTGTAAGGTAATTCGGTAGAGTGATAAATGAATTTCTATTTTTTTGAAGAATGTAAACGTTTATAGATAAATTATTTTGTTTTTCAAAGTTAGGAATCTGCTTAGTAGCCATCGGGAACTGGATCCCTTTGAGCTTAAAAACATTTGAAAAGTGGGGGTATGAAGAAACCCTATCAGTATTATGAACATTAGGATAGAGAGCAGACATAACAGCCCATGCAAAACAAGCCTGGTCATCGTTCTTAACGTTCACGCATGCTTTTCTATTCTTAATTTGCGGGGGTAAGTCAATGTATGAGGACCCAAGCTGAGGGGTGAATTTATTAATGTTCACTCCCAAGTTCATAATTTTTTTTAAAGCCCATCCACTTTGACGTTCCTGAAAATCTTCCAACTCAATCATGATAGGCTTAATCACCTTATTATCAAACCAAACATCAAGGTCTGTGTCTCTATAGATTGGAGAATTTGATGTTGTAAAGTACTTGAATTCATTAAGTACACTCTCTCCCTTTACAATTTCAAACTCTCCTGCAAAAACCACATTGACCTTTACAGCAGCATCTTTTTTAAGAACCGTCTGTATCCTACGTTTAAAAATGGCTTTTGCATCAATTAAGAAAGCTTTAGGATCTTTATGTTTTAAATTGGTGATCACTCCGCTTATAATTCTACTCTCGAACGCCGACTCTGATTCATCCCAGTGCACACGATTCCATGCCCTTTCAGGTTGTGATTTAAGCCCAGCCCCTTTCTTTTCCATAGATTTTATCTGAGTTCGTACTGTCTTAATATTATTTAAACAAGCCTGAAGATGTTGTTTTTCACCCATGGTTTTAGCTGTTTTCATGGCACTTTTGATCCTCCAAATCCCTTTCTGACACTCACGTATACCTTTTCGAGCTATTTCTTCATCATATCTAGGATTTAGTAATCCTAGAAAACTGGCGATGTAGCGAACTAGATTATTGAAAATGCTCATTATGACTGTAAGAGAATAACAAATGTTATGCCCTTTATTATTCAGTTACAAAGTATCTAAACTCAAACATAATTAAACAAAGACATCTTCCACCACTACTAAATTCTTTCATACCGATAAGTTTATATACCATTTCTTTTATACCACTTTTGTTCACTTAACAGTCATTTTAATATTCGGGTATCCAAGTTAAATTTCTCAAAATAATAGTGCATACAAGTAAAAAAATTAAAAAAATTAAAAAGTGAATAAATCCTCTAAAATTAGTATATATTTCGCAAGTATATTATGTATTAAATAACCAAATTGCGAAATAAAAACTCAAAATAAGCTATTTTTAAATATTGATAAAAAAAATTAAATTTTTGAATATTTAAATTTTCAATATAAATTAAAATTAAAATTAAAGTAATGCAAACACTCACCTAAGCACACTAAGCACTTACGAAAAGAATAACTCGAAAGCGATATACATAACCCTTTTATACTTCTAAAAACCTATTTTTAAAAACCAATCTATTTTTGGAGTACTATTTTTAAAAATGCATATTTATAAAATTAGTCTAAAAATGAAATGTGTATTCCAGTTTATTTAAAAGTGTCTATTTTAAACCAAGGTCTTTAGATCATTCTATTTTAAAATTATTTCTATAAAAAGCTATTTTTATGAATGTATATTTATATACATGGCTATTTTTTATAATTTTTTTATTTTATAAATAACTATTTTCATAATTTATAATATATTTTTAATTAAATTTTGTAGCAATTATTTTTTTAAAAATCGGACAAATATTGTCTCGAAACTTAAAGTATATCAATTTTTCAAAAATAAAAAAATTAAGTTTAAATTTTAAAAACTTGTAATAAATTTAAGACAAATATAAACACTAAAAATTAATTATATTTTGAATTTTTCCAAATTACTCACATCTACACAATAACACTAATATAAAAGCACTGTTTACTGTTTTGAACAAACTAAGCCGACAGATGTGTAAATAAATCTTTTATACTTTCGGAAAGAAGAATGTAATAAAATTATTTATATTCAACCTTGGAAAAAAAATAAAGTTATTTTTAGTGCCAGGTCAAGGTCAAGGTTGAGGTCAAGGTCAAGGTCACGGACGACCCACATGCCCGTATACACGCGGACAAGTTCAGCCACCGACCACACACAACCCACGTGCCCGTACACACGCGGACAAGGTAATGTACCGACCACACACAACCCACATGACCCAATCACACAAGGACCCGTTTCGCGCAATTTCCACGCAACCTCACATATTCATTATTGTTTTAAGAAATCTATTTTAAGAAATCTATTTTAAGAAATCTATTTTAAGAAATCTATTTTAAGAAATCTATTTTAAGAAATCTATTTTAAGAAATCTATTTTAAGAAATCTATTTTAAGAAATCTATTTTAAGAAATCTTGGTTTAAAATAGACACTTTTAAATAAACTGGAATACACATTTCATTTTTAGACTAATTTTATAAATATGCATTTTTAAAAATAGTACTCCAAAAATAGATTGGTTTTTAAAAATAGGTTTTTAGAAGTATAAAAGGGTTATGTATATCGCTTTCGAGTTATTCTTTTCGTAAGTGCTTAGTGTGCTTAGGTGAGTGTTTGCATTACTTTAATTTTAATTTTAATTTATATTGAAAATTTAAATATTCAAAAATTTAATTTTTTTATCAATATTTAAAAATAGCTTATTTTGAGTTTTTATTTCGCAATTTGGTTATTTAATACATAATATACTTGCGAAATATATACTAATTTTAGAGGATTTATTCACTTTTTAATTTTTTTAATTTTTTTACTTGTATGCACTATTATTTTGAGAAATTTAACTTGGATACCCGAATATTAAAATGACTGTTAAGTGAACAAAAGTGGTATAAAAGAAATGGTATATAAACTTATCGGTATGAAAGAATTTAGTAGTGGTGGAAGATGTCTTTGTTTAATTATGTTTGAGTTTAGATACTTTGTAACTGAATAATAAAGGGCATAACATTTGTTATTCTCTTACAGTCATAATGAGCATTTTCAATAATCTAGTTCGCTACATCGCCAGTTTTCTAGGATTACTAAATCCTAGATATGATGAAGAAATAGCTCGAAAAGGTATACGTGAGTGTCAGAAAGGGATTTGGAGGATCAAAAGTGCCATGAAAACAGCTAAAACCATGGGTGAAAAACAACATCTTCAGGCTTGTTTAAATAATATTAAGACAGTACGAACTCAGATAAAATCTATGGAAAAGAAAGGGGCTGGGCTTAAATCACAACCTGAAAGGGCATGGAATCGTGTGCACTGGGATGAATCAGAGTCGGCGTTCGAGAGTAGAATTATAAGCGGAGTGATCACCAATTTAAAACATAAAGATCCTAAAGCTTTCTTAATTGATGCAAAAGCCATTTTTAAACGTAGGATACAGACGGTTCTTAAAAAAGATGCTGCTGTAAAGGTCAATGTGGTTTTTGCAGGAGAGTTTGAAATTGTAAAGGGAGAGAGTGTACTTAATGAATTCAAGTACTTTACAACATCAAATTCTCCAATCTATAGAGACACAGACCTTGATGTTTGGTTTGATAATAAGGTGATTAAGCCTATCATGATTGAGTTGGAAGATTTTCAGGAACGTCAAAGTGGATGGGCTTTAAAAAAAATTATGAACTTGGGAGTGAACATTAATAAATTCACCCCTCAGCTTGGGTCCTCATACATTGACTTACCCCCGCAAATTAAGAATAGAAAAGCATGCGTGAACGTTAAGAACGATGACCAGGCTTGTTTTGCATGGGCTGTTATGTCTGCTCTCTATCCTAATGTTCATAATACTGATAGGGTTTCTTCATACCCCACTTTTCAAATGTTTTTAAGCTCAAAGGGATCCAGTTCCCGATGGCTACTAAGCAGATTCCTAACTTTGAAAAACAAAATAATTTATCTATAAACGTTTACATTCTTCAAAAAAATAGAAATTCATTTATCACTCTACCGAATTACCTTACAAAAAACAAAACAGATCGTCATATTAATCTTCTTCTAATCCAAGATCGATATGATGATGCTCCTTCAACATATCATTATGTATGGATCAAAAACCTCTCCAGACTACTTTCAAGCCAGTTGAGTAAAGAAAATTGCCGCAAGTTTTTTTGTGATCGATGTCTACATTATTTTCGATCTGAAGAAAAGCTATATAAGCATATAGAGGATTGTATGAAGGTCAATGAAACTGCAATTAGGATGCCGGAACTAGGAAAAAATATGTTGAAATATAAAAATTATAAAAATAAAGAAATGGCTTCATTCATAGTTTATGCTGATCTGGAAAGTGTGTTAAGACCTACCAATGACCTCCAAAAGCCGCAACATCATGTTCCAGCTGCCGTTGGATACCATATGAAATGTAGTTACGATAATAGTCTCTCTTCTTACAAGAGCTATCGTGGGCAGGACTGTATGGCGTGGTTTGCAGATGAGATGAGTAGTTTGGCTGAAGACCTGGTAACTGTGTTTTGGTGTCCATATGATATTGATATGACGTTTAAACAAGAGATGAGCTTTCGTAAGGCGACACATTGCCACATCTGTGAACAGGCTTTTATTCCAGAAGATAAGAAGGTTAGAGATCACATACATTATTTATCAAACAATAATTATCGTGGAGCATCACATGAAGGCTGTAATATTAACTATAAAGATAGTCACACAATACCAGTTGTCTTCCATAATCTCAGCGGTTATGATGCTCATTTTATTCTAACAGATATAGCTACAAGAATAAAGGGATCTATCGATTTGTTACCTATACCAAAGAGAAGTATATTTCTTTCACCAAACATATTGATGAGTATCCTATTCAGTTTCGATTCATAGATAGTTTTCGTTTTATGGCTAGTTCTTTGGATAAATTAAGTTCATATCTACCCGAATTCCCTAATTTGAAGAGTCATTTTCCTGATTTATCCGAAGAACAGTTTAAATTATTAACAAAAAGGGTATTATGCCTTATGATTATATTGATTCGTTTGATCGTTTTAATGATGTCTCTCTACCAGAGATCGATAAATTTTATAGCAAGCTGGATAATAAACCATGCCCTCGACGACTTTATTTAAGGGCTCAACTTGTATGGAAAAGTTCAATTGCAAAAACTTTGGTGAATATATTGATCTTTATATGAAGACTGACGTTCTTCTGTTGGCGGATGTCTTTGAGCGATTTCGTACTAGCTGTCATAAAACTTACGGTCTAGATCCTGCCCACTATTTCACCCTTCCAGGTTTTACTTGGGACGCTATGTTGAAACATACTAAGCAGGACTTGGAGCTATTAACTGATGTTGATATGTTTCTGTTTGTTGAACGAGGCATTCGAGGAGGTCTTAGTCAGGTTTGCTCAAAAAGACGAGCTCACGCTAACAACATGTATGTCAACAACTATGATCCCTCTAAACCGAAGACATTCCTAATGTACTATGACGTTAATAATCAGGTATGTTTTTTCTATTTTCCATTTAGGATTTACATTAATTTTCTTCTTCATAGTATGGTTGGGCAATGTCACAATACCTTCCGTATGGAGGGTTTTGAATGGGATAATACTAACATCGATGTAATTTCCATCCCTGATGATGCTCCTTTTGGATATATTTTAGAAGTTGATTTAGAGTACCCGGAAGTACTACATGATAGTCATAAAGATTTACCTTTTTGTGCAGAACACATTAACCCAAAGAGTTACAAACCTCCAAAGAGTGTTAATGAGACTACCAAGCTTATGGCAACCCTTCATCCTAAAACGAAGTAATGTTATCCACTACCGCGCCTTAAAGCAAGCCTTGACGCACGGTTTGAAGTTGTCGAAAATTCATAGAGTGCTGAAATTTAAGCAGAGTTCTGGTTAAAGTCATACATAGACTTAAATACTGAGCTTCGTAAACAAGCAAAGAACGAGTTTGAAAAAAACCTTTTTAAATTAATGAATAACGCGGTTTTTGGTGAGTCTTAATACTCAATACTAATTGTTATCTAAGCTTAATATATTTTTAAAGGAAAAACTATGGAAAATATTCGCAAGAGGGTTAATATAAGGCTATTAACAGAATGGTCTGGACGGTATGGTGATGAGGCATATATTAGTAAACCAGAATTCAAAAACTGCGCCATCTTCAACGAAAATTTAGTTGCAGTAGAATTACGTAAACTACAAGTATATCTGAACAAGCCTATCTATGTTGGTCAAGCTATCCTTGATCTTGCGAAGACAACGATCTATGATTTTCATTATGGCTATATGATTAGCGCTTTTGGTGATAATGGCTCTGTTCTCTATACCGATACAGATAGTCTTATTTACGAAATTCGAAATCAAGATCCATATGAGATTATAAAACGGGATTGTTACACCCATTTTGATACATCCGACTACCCCAGCAACAATATTTATAATATTCCTCTTGTAAATAAAAAAGTATTAGGTATGATGAAGGATGAAAATAATGGTGTTCCAATGACTGACTATGTGGGCTTAGGTCTAAATTGTACTCCACGAAGGTGATGACTACAAGCGATAATGTTCAAAAGAATAGGTTCAAGATGCAGGAGGAGGGCTATGATGAGTATGAAATCCTAGAAATGATAAGGAATTTAGGCGTATTAAAAAAGGCCAAAGGGGTTAAGTCCTCCGTTGTTTGCTACAACAATACCTTTGACGACTATGTCAAATGTTTAGATAGCTGCAGCAGAAAACTGTTAGCCAAAATCTAATCCGCTCCGAAAAACATCAGGTGCACTCTATTGTCCAGCACAAAATTGCACTCAGTCCGGAGGATGATAAAAGATACCTGATTCCTGGGACGTATGAAACGTTACCGTGGGGGCACTATTTAATTGATTCCAATAGTGACATCAAACTTTTTCAATGATTTTACCATTATATCATTTAATAATATGTAATAGTTGTTATTTATTTAATTAAAAAAGAGTAATTTAAAAAAGATGCCAATTTCTTTCATCCCCAAATCTAGAGCTGATAAGATACTAAACTTTTTACCCAATTACTTTATTGCAGAAGTAAGAACTAAAGGGGATCAAATACATAGATTTAATATATTTCATGAAACAACTAAATAATAAAACAATTGCTTAGCTGATAGCAGCATATATTTTACAGAAATTTAGAATTTTTTATAACTGTCACCAAAATAAAATAAATTATTCTTAACGCTCTGAAAAATAACTAAGATGTATGTTAGTAGATCCCCCAAAATTGTAGAAGCTTAAATTTATTTATTTCTATATGTTAATTAAATTTGATTTAAAAAGGCGTTAATTTTTATGTTACTTTAATTTTTTATATTTCAATCAAATACATAGATTTAATATTTTTCATAGAGCAACTAAATTATAAAACGTTTTTTTTTAATAAGAAGAATCTCCCATTAAAATTTTTTCCATAAACCTTAATCCTGTTTTCCCCCATTTCCTCTCCTGGTGGACTAATGTTGCAACCTTCACGCTGGTGTCCGCTGTTAAAAAGTATAGTTATTTTTAGAATAAAAGGTATATTTTTTATTTAACTTTTTAGCGGAAAATTTAATTTTGATATATCTTTTTCCTTTTCAAATAATTTTACTTAACTGATAGCAACATATTTATATTTTATACCTTAACATTTTTTCTAATATTATTCAAAGCGTGAAAATTTAGTTTAAAATTAATAGCTGTAATAGTGATATAAACTTTAATGTTAAAGGTATTTCAGCTGATTTTTTAAATTGTGTAATCTGAAACATTTTTTCTATTCTTAGAACAATTTATTTTGGTTACCTAATAATTTTTAGATTGTACATTAACCTTATAAATAAAATACATTTTTAGATCATTATCGCTTCTGTTTAACTTCACTGTTTCACAATGTTTGACCTTCAAATTAACAAAAATAATCTAATTTTGTTTCCTTCATTGTATACATGCCTAGAGAATTTGCCAATGTTGCTTAAAGCTAATATCCTAATATTTATTATGAAAAAAATATTTTTGTTTTAATTTTTTTATGTGTTATTGGTAAATTTTATTTTACAGTGCCGCTGGATAATGTAGAAGTAAACATTAAAGTGGCGTGGGAAATGTTCAAGTACGTTTTTATGAAACGGGGGAGTTATTAAATTCCTAAAATGGGACTAGATAGTGTAGAAACAAACAATACTTTAGATAATAAATACTGGGATACTAATTGTTAAGTCGCACTTGTTAACGTAAAATTATTTTCATAATATAAGGCTATAAATATTTCTAAAGTGGCTCTGGATAGTGTAGAAATAATCAATAATACTTTTCATAATAAATACTAATATATTACTTTTTCTAAAAGGGCATTGGAGTGTAAATGTTTTCTAAGTCGTAAGATAAAAAAACGAAAAATTCTGGATTCAAACAATTGAAATGTGGAATCTAATTAATTTACAAAAAATCCACTATAGATAAAGAATGCCAACTAGTATAAATTACTATAAAACAAAAAATTGAAAATGTCGGATTCAAACATTTGAAATGCGCAATCAGGTTAATTAGTGATCAACTATGTTGACCTAACATGAATAACTATCAATAATTTGCTAGTTCCCGAGAACACCCTCATAATTTAGAACCGATAATACTTAAGTTGTTAGGAATGATTTTTAACGGAACATTAACATTAACTCTTAACTAAGTTGCAACCCTGCCAAACCTCCAAACTCTACACTTTTTTTAATAATTATTTAAAAAATGGTTTTAACCTTTAACCTTTCTTACATCTAACATCCGCAACTATGAAATTACAATATTTTCCATCAGAAATATGATATGTAGTTTGGTTGAT
>OV651814.1:30260286-30352286 GCA_927349885.1 Psylliodes chrysocephalus | reverse complement strand
TTACTTGTTGTATATACCATTCCGACTCCTTGACTTCTATATGTAATAATCAGTTTTAAAGAATGGATGAATGAAAATTACCTTGATCCTACTGAAGAAGAGGAAACTGAAACGACAAAACTTTTTAAACACTATCCCACCATTAACAAATTTTTTTCAAATAAATGCTGCTTCGGCACCTGTGGCACCAGAGGAAGTGGGCATTGTTGGTTCTTCCAGTACGAGTAGCAGTGTTTGTATAAGCACAGATACGGTTTCATTTGCTTTGACATTATTATTACCGAATGATGACGGAGTTAATGAAAAAAATAAGATGGAACATCTTACACTTCTTGAGCAGGAAGAACTTCATGAAACGAAATTAGAGCCCAACGATAACGATGTAATATTAGGTAGGTATAATATAGGTAATTTACCAATATTAAATTATCATTTTTTTTATTGCGACATATAAATAATAAAGCTTGTACCTATTTTTATTGTAGATTCAGAAATAAGTTTACCAGATTTTAAAGATCTAGCCCTATGGAACACTGGTCGAGATATTGAAATAATTCTAGAGTTTTGGAAACGTCAGAATTTGGAAAAAATTAATTTTTCCAAATCCAAGAGGCCATTTAAAGGCCAAAACAGGTGGGAAAATAAACAAATGTTCCACAGAAAGTTAGTGAATTGAGAAATTTTACGTCGAGATTAGGCAATATATTCTGAAAGCACAGGTAATGTGTACTGCCTTTATTTTATGTTATTTGGTGGTTCAGTCAACCAGTTTAAGAGAGGTTTTTCATCTTGGAATAGGCATAAAGAAAGGTTTGATGAACATGAACGATCATCCGAGCATATAAACAATCTAAGAATATATATTGCGCACTCTTTTACTACTGAAAGAATTGATAATAAACTTGAAATAGTATGTAATGTAGCAAAGGAGTATTGGATTAACGTATTAAAAAGAATTATTAGCGTTATAAAATGTTTAGCAACACAAGAGTTAGCATTTAGAGGTAGTAATGAAAATATAGCGAAGATAATAACGGCAATTATTTGGGTGCGATTGAACTTTTGTCTGAATATCATCCTTTTTTAAAAGATCATATAATGAAACTTGCAAATCCTGGAAAGGGCACCTTTTCTTATTTATCAAAAGATATTTGCGATGAGTTTATATGGATTTTATCAAATAAAGTTTTAAAGGAAATAGTAAAACAGATTAAAGTTAATAAGTATTATTCAGTAAGCGCGTGGATTCTACGTCAGATATAACCCACCATGACCAGCTTACAATTATATTGCAATTTTGTAAAAGTAATGGGTTACCAGTTGAGCACTTTATTAGATATATCACTGTACCAATTAAGAATTTTCGCAGAGAAAACAGTTGGGCGTCTCGTCTCACGAAGATTCAGCCTGTTGGTAATCAGTAATAAGAAGGGGTGGTGGACTGAGGACTGTTTGATTATGTGTTTTTCGTTATTTGTCTATTTAATATTTTTATGGTTTATTTTTATTTAGTTTCAACAGTTCCTAAATGTTTTAAACATAACATGTCAATATTTTAGAATATGGGCATTAGCAATATTTTTCGTTATTTGTTTATTTATTATTTTAATAGTTTATTTTTACTTAATTTGAACAGTTCCTTAATGTATTAGTGATAGTATTTATTAAGATAATATTGTAGAAAACAAGAATGGTAACTTATGTTTTAGACTGGTATTTTGTTTTCATTCCATTTTTCTTTGATCTCATTTTTGTCATTTTTGCTTGTTTTATATTATTATTTTTGTTTGTTTTATATTATTTTTGTTTACCTACTAGTTTTATAGCTGTTTTTGACCGTAATTATGGTTTATTGATATTGTGACGTTATAAATAATTTTGAATTCTGTAATTTGTTTTTTTTTTTTAAATAATATAGAAATTCAATAATATAAGATGTATAAATTATTAATAGATAGGGCGGCGATTACAAGTAACACCGGGCGCAAAAGTACCTTAAACCGGCACTGCATGGCCACCTATATGATAAATAAACAAATTTTATTATTACTTTAAAATAGATAAGCAACAAAGCTGTCAAGTTGTCCGCTCGGCAAGCGACAAAGCTGTCGCTTAATGTCAGTTCGCGGAAAACGTTAATTTGGCGGTTGTATTGTTACGGTTCAAAATCCATATGAATGTACTGGGATGCTTTTACCACAAAAATAATATATATAGTATTGGCATTTAACTTTTAATTTACTCTAATTTATTATTAAAGTATAATAGGAATAAAGTCTATTAAAAGCTCACTCCGTATACACCGTTTTGGCTAGAAGATTATTAGGAGATCCATTTCTCATGTTCTGTGAGTTAACTAGAATGAAAAGATACCTTTTATATTGTCAAATTGGAAATTGTAGAAGTTTAACCTTTTATCAAGTGTTTCTTTCTTGTTTTGAATATCCGTTCTGGTCCTCTATAGATATATTTTCCATTGTTTTTCTTAAATTAGTTTGTAGTTGAGTTCTAGGAACCTAAAAGGGACAAAGAAACGTTTTGAATTCTATAAATGATTTCAGGGTTCATTGTCTTTGTTTATTTACATTAATTATGACATTATGTCATTCAAATTTATTCAGGTGATTATCTAAATCATTACAAATAATTAAAACCCCAAATAATCTAGGTAATTTTGGAATTAAGTAGGTGATTGTGAGAAATTGGCTAATAATATTTTAAATTACCTGTCATATTTTATTTTCACTTCCTGTAGAAGTCATTAATTTTGTCGGTGCATATCCTTTCCACCATTTTTCATTCTTCTGGTATCATACCTTCATGGAACATGTGTTTTTGAAGATCTTCTTATAAGGATATAAGATACTAGAAGCGAAAAGACATTGAAAATTTACTAAGTATTGCTATTTGTTAGTATACTTAATCTCATTAGAGGATTTTATTTTCAATTTAGCAAAAAGAACTTCTTAAAAAGGCCACCTTTCACCTCAGGTAACGTAATTTCTCATTTATCACTTATTTGTCCTTGCTTAATATAGGATTGTATATTTAAAGTAGTATTCTGTATTTTAGGCCTTCTATTCTATTCCATTCTATACTATTCTGTTTCCTTTTCTGGCTATCGTAGTCACAGATAGTTGCTTTTCATTTTTATTACGTACAATTCCGGACATAATATTAATCTGAGGTAGTCTCAAGGAGCTGTATTTGAGAACCTTACTGTTGGATAGAAGTAAACGATTGGGACACCATTTTCATCCCTTACTAACTGGAGTTACTACAAATGAAGGATATTTTAATTAGAGATTAAATAAGTGGACCTACTCGTACCTTTGGATCCAATCTTGTCAAGTCACCCTTCCAAAGAGGTCTTCGAATTTTAACCCTCGCCTATGTAAGAGTGACAATCTCCAAGGTAGGAATTTTCTGATTATACCAACTCAAGTTCATCAGTTAGAAGGTGTTATCACGCGAAATATCTCCACCCTCAGTGTTTGGGGAATATTCTGAAAATTGTACATATAATTAACCAATTTTAACCTTTTAGTTTGTAAATATTAAAGTCATTTATTTTGTGAGCGACCAAGATAGATATCTATTTTAACCGGTACATAAGCTGTATATATATTAAATTCCAAGGACTTGCCTATTACAACCAAAATATAGCTAAAGTTTGAATAAAACATCAAAATTCTCCTCTCATAGCTAATAAACACGTTTTATTTATATATCATAACCTTTTAAAAATTATTCACTTTTCTTCTTTTTCATTTGCGGTGTACATAAAATTTATCTAGGTAATAATCGATTGTATCTCGGTACAATCGGTCATTCAGCCAAATTCGAGGACAAAAGGGAAAAATTCACCTACGACCCTCTCTGACTGAGCAGAGATAATTAATAATTCCCCCTCAATTTTGTTTTGCTCTGAAGGTCATAGCAGTATTTCTAAGCGCAAAAACCTACTTTGGATAGTGATCGTAGAAAAAATATAATGTCATAACAAATCATCAAAATGGGTTTTAAACAGGATTAACGGAAAGCGTGACCAAATGCTTTTACTTAGGCCCTTCCTATGGTGCCTCAGTATTGCATTCGTGCAGACGAAAAAATTTTCATACCCCCGTTTTTTAAACCTTTTTTTCATGTTTCCGATAATTCTGAGTCCGAAAATGCAAAAAAAATTCGTCTGGTCGTCTGTATGTATGTATGTATGCCGGCACGATAACTCTAGAACGAAAGTTCTGATTCACTTGTGGTTTTGATTTTATTGAATAATTACTTCTAACTTAGAACCCTATTGATTTTCAGAATTTTGGGTTTATACTAACTACTTTATAATCAATTTGAGGTAGTACGTCTACGCCGCGCCGGTGGTCCATCTAACCTGGACTTACCCTATTATTGTCTATTATTTAGTCACTTATTTTGTTAGGCTCTGTAATCCATGAAAAAAGCGCCTTTCTGTGAACTTTTTGGTCGAACCTGGTACTTAAGCGGACACCGTTTTAAAAATTTAAACGCCACGCATTATATATTACAGCCTATGGTACCAATCTATGTAACACTGACAAATTCTTCACCAAGAGGAGGAAATGAAAAATGTCCATGGGTGCAGTACCGACGTATCGCAGTACCGTCAATTTATCAGATTAAGTGCGGAATGCATCTTCGCGTAATAGTCATGTTCGGGCAAGGAAACGACAACCATTTCTGAAATATACAAAGTGCTTACAATACTAGTAAGAATGGTTTTCTAGTCGAAGATTATGTTGTGATGGCATATGGCTGTGTAAAATACTATAGGCATAGAGTTGAATTTTTATTTAGGAAAGGTACTGTATGTTTATTAATTTTAAATAATGAACGTTTCGTTAATATTATCGAAACGTAGTATTTCATTATGCATATAATTCCTGTACCATGTGTCGCTGCTTTTAACCAATCGCGTTAAATCAGTGAATGAATTTTTTTTACTAATAAGAGAAAATAACACAAAGTTGTATTATCGCTATGGTACATAGATTACCATGACTGGGAAATAAACTGCCTTTGATACAAACCGTTATCTGTCAATTTATAATTATGAAGACTAGATAGAAGATGTCATTGACCAAACATTAAATTTCGGTTCTTGTTTTTGTAAAGTTCGTCAAATTGGACTGTAGGTAGGGGTTCGTTTATATATGATTTTAAATTTCTCTATGTCAATGTAAATTAAACTGCTTTTTCTACAAAAAATTATGAACAGTCAAAATAATTTAAAAAAAAAGTATATAGCATGGGTGGTAAAAACAAAAAAGCAAAATTTAAATATTTTCTGAGTGTAAAATGAGATATTTCACAGATATAAAGCTAAAGAAACATCTTGGAGAAATTAATCCAGGCCTTTTTAAAGCTTCCAATGTAAGTAAAATAATGTATTTAATGTATTAATTGCACTCTTGCACTATAATTTAAACTTTTTGTACAACGACACAAAACTTAAACACTCTTCAACACTTTTTATTTTAAAAAATTTTGTGTGTGTGTGTGTGTGTGTGTGTATTCGATATTATGAATAATTGTACATAACAATAATAATAACAAATATGTTGCAATGTCACTGTCCACCAAAAAGATCTCCATAAACTAAACTATTTTAATTACGAGTATTAAAACTAAAATCGTATAAGTGGCCGTAGACGCATGAACAGAGTGTTACCTTCCACCCAAAATTCATAAATTATTTTAAAATTAGTTATTTTGTCTTAATAACCTAAAATATTTTTTTTAATTTGTAGATTTTCGTTAGTGGGTCGTATAAAAAATATACTGTACAATTCGAGTCGATTTCCCACATCCACTCTTCTTGCACAAATTACAATTTCCATTTTTATTATGTAATTTTAAAATGTGGGCCTCAAGTCACCCTATCTGTATCGGTAACGTGTTGAGGCTGGATTAACCTACGGCCTTTAGGCCTATTGTGTATCATCCTACAAAGATAGGCACCTTCTAGCTTACGAGCCATCCTACAGATTAATATAGTTGGCAACGTCGCCAAGAGATGCTTCTCTTATATCGACCGGAGTTAGACAATTCTAGCAGAATAAATCTTCTAATAGATAAAAGCATACGGCAATCGTAGAGGATATGTTCGATGGTCTCGTCTTCTTGTTCGCACATCCTGCAGAATGCAAATTCTAACAGCCCCTATGATATGAAGATGCTTCTGTCCTTGGCAATGACCAGTCAGAATGCCTTTAACCAGGCGCAGATTCTGTCTAGTCATAGCCAAGTATTTGTTTGCTGTAATGTTTTCGGGATAACCTAAAAGTGCCCTGGCAAGCCACCCTATAAATTTTGTTAATAATTTTTTAATGTCTTATCTCATCTTAAAATTGGTACAGTTTAAATATAAAATTTAGCACATTCGACTGAAAGTCATTTGCTACAAAGAATTTCTTTAATACAAAATAAATATGGCAACAATGTTTGGGAAGCAAAGGTAATCTGACAGGCATGCACAAAACCGCGGCGTCATAAAGGAGAAAAATAACTTTCCTTCCGAGGGTTTGACATTTGTCAATTTTATTGTGATTTCTGTGTCTTAAACTATAAAATGAAATAAAGTTTTGCATTTAGCTAATAGTCCAATCAAATAGACCTTTGAATCAAAATTTTAAACGAAATACAGGAAATTTAATTTAAGTCACTTTCGAGTATTTGAAAACTATATGTGAAAAAAATTTATTTCTCAGGCCCCGGCAAATGGCAAAAAAAGAAAATAAAGTGTTTTTTGTAGTTTATTTTAAAACGGTAGGTGCTATAGAAAAAGTTCTTTATAAAAATTGTAAATATTAAAGTTTTACATAAAAATGATATATAGCATTTTTGCTATTATTAAAACTAACAGAGTTAGGGTGGTTAGAATACCAGACAGGGAAGCGTGGACGGGAGGACCTCCTATTCATGCAGATCTCACCTGGTATACAGACGCCTCCAAAACCCATGAAGAATCAGGAGTAGGTATATATAGTACCAAGCCAAAGACAGGAATCTCACTGAGCTTAGGTAAACATGCGACAGTATTCCAGGCAGAAATAGCAGCAATACATCACTGCGCAGAAGAAGTATTAAGACAGAAGGTAAATGGAAAAACCATTGTCATATACTCAGACAGTCAAGCGACGTTAAAAGCACTCAGTTCCATGCAGGTACACTCAAAGCTTGTGTGGGACTGTTTGGAAGCCCTAACAGAGCTGGGTAGTCAAAACAGACTAACCTTAGCCTGGATACCAGGCCACAGGGGACACAAAGGCAATGAAGGGGCTGATTTACTAGCCCGAAAAGGAGCTTCAAATGCTCTTATTGGCCCAGAACCCTTCTGTGGTGTAACAAAAACAACTATCAGAACATGCACAAAGCAGTGGATGTTTAAAAAATCTCAGGAGTGGTGGGAAAACTCACCAGGACAGAGACAGGCCAAAAATTTCTTAAAACGACCATCGTCTAAACTCACTGAGCATCTACTAAGCCTTAACAGGAAAAATACTAGAATACTAGTAGGTCTATTAACAGGGCATTGTAGGCTTAACAAAATATGTTCAATATCGGTCTGACAGAAGAGGCATTGTGCCGATTCTGTCAAGAAGAAGAGGAAACGGCAGAACACGTATTGTGCTACTGCGAAGGTCTAGTAAGACTGAGATTCCTTACACTTGGAGAAAAAAAACCAAGAGCAACTAGCTAAACCGGAGAACTACTTCTCAGTCTATGGAGTCTACTACAAAAGACCGCATTAGACAAGGTACTCTAAACAATGATTAAAGGATATCCACAATAGATCTGAAAAGGTCGAGGTGGGGGAGGCCACATGGCCCATAGTCCTAATTAAATTTAATCTAGGGTGGTTAGAACTTAAAAGAAGATATATATGACTTTAAAAAATTATAGTGAGCTGAAAATCGGTAACAAGGTATTTTTAGAAAAACTAATATATTGCTCTATTCCTATTTGAAAATGAATGATAGCAAAATTATATAAAAATATATGCCTTTGCTACAAAAACTGTGCTATCATGCATTTTCAAATAAACTATAGTTATAATTTGATTTAATAGGGTGAGTGTAAGATTAGACCTGTTAAAGAAATTGGGGAATAGGAAAGAGAAGATTAGGAAGCAGGTAGGCAAAGTCGTTGCAAAAGATAAATATATGGAAGTTATTTTGAAAGTTTAATAAAAAAAACTAGTGAAAACAACAAATGAAGAAGTAGTATTGTTCCAATATAGAAAACACAGTGATATACAGCAACGCACCAACTATAGGCAAAAAGTCACTGATTTATACAATAGCCTCGTCTCGATTTTATTTTTAATTTTTTTTAGGAATACCTATTATTGGTTGCATTGAGTTTAATAAAAGCCACAGATTTCGGAAGTATTAAAAGTTATATATAGAGTACCTATAAATATATAGAATATGTATATGACTAACTGGTTTTATTAATCTTTTTTTGGGGTAGGTAATTATATTTTGAAAAATTTACAAACTTCTTTGAATAAAAGACAAATTATTTCTGTTTTTATTAACTAAACAATTAATATGTTATACAAACATAATATACCTATTTAAAAAAGAATATTAAATTTTACAAGTATCGAATACTTATAAGAAATAACTTACTCAATAAGCCAGAATTTAATGAAACAAATTGATAAACAATAAATGTGACAAAATTGTTTTAACAGTTTATTCTTTAGAAAAAGTATATTTTTTATCAGTTATAACATATAATAAAATGAAGTATAAATCATACAAACTAATAGGTACCTACTTAGAATAGAACTACTATTTAAAAAAAAAAAACCCAACCAAAAGATGAACAACAAATTGTCGCAAAGGTTTTTGAAAATTATGATTTTGATACCATTTCTTTAGCAGTATATTATGTCCAAAAGTGTACTAAATTTCTAAACTAATGCATTCAAATAGTTTTTAAATGAATAAATAGAATATCACAAAGAAATGTTAAAAAATTGAAGTAATTTGATATATCTATATTGTGTTCACACTCATGTTGTTTAATAACAAATAATAAATCGAGTGGTATTATTAATAATGATTTTGTTGTCAACAATTTTATTTTTTTTTTATTTTCTACCTTATAACAGATTGTTACAATATTACATTTATAATATATATTTAGGTAGCTTCCTCAATGGTGGAGTGACCTAGGCACTTATGCCTGTTATGTCCATTTCCACATGAAGAAGCTAACTAAGTAAATTAAAAAAAAAATTAGATAGAGTATTCAGTGAGAAAGTGGGAGGCACAGTCAGAGAGAAAGATAAGGCATGGCGAACTAAATTAAAATTTAGTAATTTTGAAGTTAATTTTAATAATTTAAAAAATTTCAAATACTTGAGGATTTGTCAAGATCAAAGTTTTAATTTGTTTTTTAAATGTAGAAATTTTATTTATTTCTTTAAAACGTGAAGGAACCAAATTGAACAGTTTAGGTCCAAAGTAGAAAAAGGATCTTTGGGTTACAGTTTTGTAGAAAAAGTCTATGTTTATATTTAAATTAGTTGCTGCCCTTGTAAATGTAGTTCTTTTTGCGAAGTTTGCTTGTTTGAGGTACATCCTTAGAAGACACTGAAAGGTGTATATTTGTCTCACTTTTAGTACCTTCCATAAATTAAATTAATAATTAGATATGTGACATGCATAACCAATATTCATTCACCCGAAAGATAAAAAACCTATTTTGTTTAATAACATTAGATGATGGGATGGTACTATTAATAACTTTATTGCCAAAAATTTTTCTTAAACATATCAATTTACAAATTACATTATATATCAGATACCTAAATAAGTAAACGTAATATAAATTCACATAAAAAGGTGATTAAAGAATTACATAAATCATTGGTTCTAACACTAAAAGAATATAAATATTTTTATGCCATTGTAGGTCTAGTAAGTTATACATATTATTGAAGCAAAGTTTCTTGTTAATTCTAAGGTATTTGCTTTAAAATTGCTATATAAATATGTATTATTATTTAAACCTCTTTAACAGTAAATTAGATCCAATCTATAAAACTATTATATTATATTTCATAACTCTCCTTTGAGCTTTTTTAATGTCCTGAAAATATCAATAAAGTGTTTCAAATAATATTCATATGATATCCATATGACATCCATTTGATATCTGGAACAAACAAGTTAATTGAGGCGTAAATTGATGAGTATAGGTACTACATTAGTAAAGCTTTTACAGTTTATCATTATTAAGTTCTTTTTTTTTTTCGTGTTAGGCATACTACTAGTATACAAGTTAATAAAATGGCAACAGGGCAAGAGCCAGTCGTGGTCGACTAGAATTAAAAGATATGGTTCTTGGATATTAGCCGAACCGAATGTAAGTCACAAAGCTAGAGAGCGATAGCAGGGATATCATAGTGGCCGTGGCCACATGTTCGCTGTAAAAGCACGGCTATGCCTAGTACAAAATAATAAGTACTACATTTTTTGAATTTCTGATTAAAAAAGTTAGGTTTGAATTAAATATAATTCATATATTGTTATTTATGAATATTATATGTCTCTAGTCAACAATTTTGAATGAACTTAAAGAACTACTCATAAAACTTAACATTTTTTAACAATTAAATAATATTATCGATACCGTTCAATTTTTTTTGAATTTCGTTACACTCTTCTACACTTTGAACACTTGAGCATATTTGGAGACGAATTTTTTATATTAAACAAATTATTTATAGAAAATTGGTAAAATAAGAATTCCAGATTAATTTTTTATGAAGCACCAACAGTAATTAAGATTATGATTTGTAATTAAAAAGAATATCCACTCTAGAAAAACCTATGCTCCTATGCTCCTATAATCAAGCTTATACAAAGCCTTTGAACTCTTTACATATAGATACATCATCCACTTGCTCTTGGTTATCCAAAACATGAACAGAAATATATTTAATTAAGCATAAGTTAATAACCATTCAATGGTTAATAATAAAACTTTGATACTATTGTGAAATATTATCCAGGAGATAGATAAATAAATGCAATTTCACAGAAAAATAATAAAAAGTACACAATAATGACATTGGTCTATAAATTGCCGTTTGATTTCGTCATACTTTTAAATATTGTATTGTACATACTATTGTTTTTTACAGAATTCACTATATTTTCATGTTTTTTTTTTAATGCGAAGTAAAATTAAAAATTTCACCGAATACACATTCAAAGTTTTAAATTAATGTCATCAATGTGTTACATAGAAAGAGTTTTTTAATGATTATCTTACTTCAAAAAAGATTTCATCATGGCTGAAGTGATAGTGCACTTGTAATATAACTAGTGAAGGATACAATACACATTGCTCAATTTTTATAAACTATAAAATCTAAGGAATTCAATACAATGAATAATAGGCCATAAAAATACGATATTACAAAAAAGTCCTATTATAAAATTACTTGGTTATAGCTAAATTACAATGGCATAAATTAAGTAAGTTGTACATAAATAATTTAAATAAATAGAAGTAATCTATAAAGGGTTGTACATGGGCAAATAAAATAAGGCAAAACCATATTTTAAAAAAATTATCAACAAAAGAAAAAGTTCTATCAAGATTATATCAAATAAAAAAATCAGTTTTCTGACTACTGGTCTTCATCAGTACGGTGCAGCCAAGTTCAAAAGATCATGAAACGTGTGTTGGAAAAATTGTATAATAGGAGCCAATAACACATTTGCGGTTTCAGCCAGTATATCCCTAATTTTCTGGGCTTATTCTAACGTCATAAAATGATCCAATAATCTCCCTATGGCTATCAGTCATTCTTTCCAAAAGTCTTCATACAAATTATTTGATTTTGTAAATACTCAATTATTTGTGAAAACGTATGAAATATTATTTCTTTCTTGTATCTTCTACCGTAAGATGTATTGTTACATACAGGTACAAAACAACAAGATAATATGGAAATCCTGTAAAAATGTAACACCAAACTACAAGTGTTTTTTTTTAAACTAAAACACTGAACGACTAAACTAAAAAATGTTTGAGGTAAAATATTTACTAGAAGAACAAAATAAACAACACAACAGATAATAAAATTGATTATACGTCGAATGCTGATCTTAAGGTTATTACTAAACTTGTGCCGATTCTGTCTTGTCAGTAGTGCCAACTTAAAATTTACTGATGATGGCGCCCATCATACTAAGGGGCAACATTTTTTTACGATGTGGTATCTAGACTTTTTTAGAGCTATGAAAAATCAACAGTAAAAAATTTGCATACAACGTTACAAGGCAAAGGGTCACCTGAAATATATCCATCTAAACTTACATCCGCGCGTTCACCCAGCATAAATTTATTTGAAAAAGAAAACACAGGACCCTTATGAAACTGCATTTTATAAGACGATCTAATTCTTAATTTCCCCGACTATATTATGGAAAAGGCTTTAATGTTAGGCTATGGAATTTATCAATATACCTTCATGGGTCGTAAATACGAGTATATTAAAATGGCAAAAAACAACAACACCGTACTGCATCGCCAAATTTATAAACAATCCAAAATGGTATTCGGGTTATTTTAGTCTATAATCTAATGTAGCCATAAAAACAAACATAAAGGCGGCGAACTCATTCTTTTCGCTTTGTTCCGCTGAACAGCTTTAAACAGCTTTAATAAATCCAACTTTTTATTAAGCTAATTAAAATAAGACGACACATACCTACAAAGAGGAGAAATAATTTAACAAGTTTTATTGCGGTCGGGTCTAAATTATTATCCCAAAAAATGTACCAAAAATAATTGCCTCTTTAATGGAATCGGAGTACCTTAATTACCTTCGGGTCATCCCAACGTTTTATGCCCGTTTTCCTTTGCTTGCAAGTACACCGTGATAGATATAAGCTAGTCAGAAATATTTGAGCAATAAATTAGTTGTTAATTATTGCTTCGAATTACAAAAAAAGTATATCAAGTTTACTTAAAATGAACAAGATATTAGGGTCGTTATAGTTACACTATGACAATCAATATACTGTCGGTCAGAGTTAATTTTCCTTTTTCCACAATTAAGTATCAGTATTATTCAGGGGTGGTTTCTCCATTGTTTCTCCACAACTGCTTAAAATCACTAAAATCACCTTATTTTGCGCAACGCACACCGTGACTTCACGAAGTAGGGCGGGGGCATACGAATATTTTAAATCATAGATATAGAATAAAGAGATGCAATGACGGTACTAAAAGTCCGATATCGTCAAATTAATCAGAAATACCCGTAAGTCACAAAAATGAAACTTTGGACGCTCTGAAAACCTTTCAAAAATTAAAGTAGCAGATATTTACGCACACTAAGATATAAAAAATATTTTACATAAATTCGTGCACTGTGTATTCACCTTATTTATTAATTAGTTTTATAAATCAATATTTAAAGGGTTTTCCTGATTAAGCCGACAATATGTCAAACTCAAGCTATTCAGTTTTGGTGATAATAAATGCAATTTTTTTTAAAATAGCGTGATTTAAATGATATAAAACATTTTTATTCCGTCAATCTTCAAATATAAAATTATGACATAAAGTGCCTCCACTTCTCATATCACAAAATAGTGTTTATGTCGTCTCTGCATACTTCATTCTCTATCTTCAACATTTTTAACTTTCCAATCAAACTCTCAAATTCTAAAAATCCAATATTAGACAATTTTAAGTTAAATAAAACTGCGACTTTATTAAATTGGCAATATGTGTGTCAATTCAACGATTGTTACCGAAAAACGTCTCAAGTAAAAAAAACTATTATTTTTGAGGATTTGTTTGTTTATTTCCAAATTACGGTTGTAATTTATTTTCTGTTTTTTGTTTCAGGGTCTACAGAATAGTTATGTGTTTTATACCCAACTATGCATTGAGCAATTTTTTTTCGTTTTCAACAAAAGACAAACGAAGTTTCAAAAAAGTTTGACAATTTTATTATATATTTTATTAAGGGCCAGTCTTTTCACCTCTGAGTAAAGTTGAAAGTAACTACTTGCTGATTAAACTATAGGGCTTTTGTTTGTTAATTTGCCAAGTAAACCTACATGTAACTTTATTCAGGTGAAAAAATCGACCCTTAAACAAGGACAATTTCTTAACCGTAGTACAATTTTTTATGAATAATTGTTTATTTAGTAGGTTGTCCCTAATGAATTAAAGTTCTAAAAAAATGTCCTATCTATAAATCCTAGAGGTACTGATAAACAGTGTCAGACTGAGAAATTTATGAACTTACAGTATATTTTTTTTAAAAACGATTTAAAATATAAATATAAATAGTGGAGTTTTATAAAGGTTGTATTTTTAAAATCGGCTCATCGAGACCTTTTTAGGGGTATTTTGTACCAAGTATAATGATGTCACAATAAAAGTTGACTTAAAAAAAATGTTCAATAAACTTACAAGTTAAACGTTAAACGACACTTGTTAACTTTAACTTTAGTCGTACTATTTATAGAGGCATGTTGGAGGTATATAACACGATGTCATAGAAAATTTGTTAGCAGAACATAGAAATATGTTACAAAAACCAACAATTCATGTATATTAAAAAAAAAGTTTTAATAGTTAGATTTTTAAGAAACAATACATATTGTGACAATAATTGGGACTAACTGCATTTCTTGTCGAAGTATAATTATTTTTTGTAAATTTGAAACATGAAAAGTGTCCAGCCAACATTCAGTCTACTCTACTAAAAAGTTGACTAGAATGACCTAGTGACAGTGACTGGTTTCTAATATACAGTCGTCAGAAATCCACGTCATCTGGTAAAAAAAAAAAAAATTAAAAATGGCCGTTTTTAGTGACTTTTATGACAACTTAAGTGTCCGTTCTTACCTCACTGGTAATTTTGTTGTTATTTAATCCACGTTGACTAAGACATACAATTGTAGTATTGTGCTTTTGAATCTATCACTATATCAATTTATTTAAATTAGTCTGAGCATAGACAGAGTTTATTTTGAAATTATTATTTTTACCATTAACAAACAATATCTTGCTATACCTTTAAACTAGTAATAATTTATACGGCTGTTCAAGTACTAATTTTTATAATCGTATCAGTTAAAATAAGCTTCCACTTTTTTGTTTTTCAAATTTGAGAGTAACCGTTTAATAATTTATTTTTCTACTATACTGGTTATCCATTTTTTAAGTAACCTGGGGGTAGTGTGCACACTACTAGTGAAATGTAAGTGGAATAAATACTTCAGTGTGTAAAAAATTTGAAAATCTTTATAAGTGATTAGGCTGAGTGCTTTCAGTTTACAAAGCCATCATCAAAGCCTTTTTAAAAGGCGTAACAAATTATAATTTTAAAAATAAACAAATGACAAAACTTACGTCTATGATACCTTCTACATTGAATCAATCAAATAATATACTTGAGTTCTTAACAACAATAGATACATTTAAAAACATTTAGGGACGGTAAAGGCACCAAACCCAATAACACCCTTTAATAGGTATAATATTAATAATAATATTATTATAATATATTAGATATATTAAACATCGTCTATAGTGGTGCAACAGGTGGCAAGCGTACCTAATTTTGAAAATTTTCGGCAGACATATAACATAGACAGACTGGCACAGGACAATGGCAAGTAGAAAGAGCGTTCGAGAGTGGTTCTGGGGTGAACCTGAGTTAGACCAAACTTATCATCAATAAACTAAAAATATAAAATAATAAAAAAGAAGAAGAGGAATGTACAGGACTTCTAAGGATATGAACCTTACTGAGGTCCTAAGAAACCTAAGTACATTTGGTTTTGTGAAAATATTGTGCATTTGGAGAGTAGAAGAAAGGGCAATGACTCCAGATCCATACTAGGCCAGAGAACTTGAAGTAAATAGACGTGAGTAGACGGTAACCTATACATGGCATCTAGTCGAAGAGAGAAGGGTAAATTAGAAAAGATGGATGAAATAGAGAGTTATAGAAAAGTGACAAAGTTATAGTAAAAACAAACCATTACCTAGATCCATACTAGGCAGAAATCAAAATTAAGTTAATAACAGGTGAAATTTTGCAGAGACAATTACCAGATAAACATGTATTCCGGTACTAGTTGTTTCAATACTCAGATTTACTTTAATTAAATAAAAGTTAATTCATATAACGACGCACCAAGAAAGCACCAAAGGATACAATAAACTGTATTAATAATTTTAGTAGGTAACTAAAAACTACTATATGGGCATATATACATTTATTTAAATTAATTTTATATAGAAATGTGGATTTCTAGAAGGGTACCTAGTTCACTGTGCAGCCAAAATAATACTTCATCAAAAACATCTTTTAGTTCAAGATATCCTCGATACCTGCCACCACCAACGTACTAGAGGTATCGCTGTGATTATCATCTGGATCCCTTCTCATGTAGGAATTACTGGCAACGAACGTGCAGATCAAGCAGCGAAACAAACTTGCTCTTCCGACTTGCCAGTAGAGCAAATTCAACTTCATCAAGACTTAAAATCAGCAGCTCGACAAACGGTGATTCACACATGGCAAACACATTGGAATACACGCAATACAAAACTCCGTTTAATACAACCCAGAGTTACTGCTCAGAAGATGCCTCCAATGACAAGAAAAGTCAAAAGCGTTATAAGAAGACTCAGAATAGGTCATTCCCGGCTCACCTATGGTTACCTGAATCTCCTTATCTGTGAATTCTGTGATGGGGTGAGACTTACAATTGAGCATATACTTTTAAAATGCAAACACTACAGATCAACTCGTCACCAGCACAAGCTCAGTGGAACTCTCGGTCTACCTTACCAGTTTAGTGCTGTGATTCAGTTCCTTAAAGATTGTCGACTGCTTAATGTAATTTGTATATGTAACCAAATGTATTTGTAATCAAATGTATCACAGATCCCGTGTCAGTGGCCACTAGATGCCGAGACACGTTAATTTTAATAAAAAAAAATTATGGTACACAAATTTAAAAATAAAGAAAGTTTTAGGTTTAAAATTAAACACCAAGTTTTATCAGGAATAATATTTTCTAAAAAAAAGAAACAATGAAACTTTACTTCCTGGAGCAGGCTTTTTGCGAGACACTGTATATATTGTAACAATAGTCTAATTTATTTATAGTTTATTTATTTAAAACACACTATTTACAATTTATTTCAGAGGCATTATTTAATTTATATAATACTTAGACACTAACTAACAATTCTAATTTATTTAATACACTTTTAACTTTTCATTCCAATATTCAATACTAAACTAAACTGTGTGCCGATGAGTCGGCTATTTATACCAAGCCAATTCTGTGCTCTGGGTGCTCCCGAAAATTCCATCTCTATGACTCAACGGCAGTTTCTCGAAGAGTCAGCGACATAACTAGTAGATTTCGTCGTTTCTTGTATATTCGAGACGCGGTCCGACTGTTTTCACACGTCAGCGTTGCATCGATCATGAATCAAGTGGCAGACTTCCAAGGTCGCGCGTACACAGGATTGGCTCCGCGTCACAATATAATTAGAGGGCAATCCATATTAGAAAAATAAATAAAAATTTTTGTATAATTACTCAATCCACTCGAGTTGTACAGTATATTTTTTGTATGACGCATTATTGAAAATCTACAATTAGAAATTGTTGTAGCTTATTAAGATAAAATAACTAATCCAAAAATAATTTGACATTTACAAATTTATAAAATAAAATAAACAAGAATTTTTTTTTATTTGCCCTCATTCTAGTTTTGAACCCGGGCTATTCACACGAAAGGCAAGTGCTCAAGATCCTTGCTATAATACTCGTAATTAAACTAACTTCATATAGTTTTATTAATATTAACAAATTATTTATAGTTATAGACCAGATAAAAACAGAAATGTTAATATTTATCGATTCTACACACGAATAATTCATATGGTATATTTAATCTCAATAACTAATAACTAAAAAATATTCTGACAATTAGTTTAACATACTTGTCACTTATTTAAAATTTTAAAAATAATAGTAGTTAGGTGATGAAAATATAAAATAGTGGATATAATTTTTTTGCAGTGTTCATGTGGGTGTAGAAAAAAAAATAACTGGATTAAAAAGTGGTGTTTCTCTTTCCATTTCCCAAAATTGATATTTTTGATATCGGTTTTCGGTGATATTTCTTCTGATTTATTACCTTGAAAATATGATTTATATAAAAAACAAAAGAAGCTGACCCATTATTTTCGTGAAATGAAAACATGTTGTTATTTTCACAGTTTTCAACGGTTCTCTGTTTCCATAAAAAAAGAAATGTTGTCAAGCAAGTTTTTCTCTGGGTATTAACACATTTCTTATTGTGCTTTTTAACTTTTTTGAAAATATTCCTTAGTTTTTCCATAATTTGGGAAACAGTATAGCATTGAAACTCCTATACCAGAAACATTGTACGTACACATTAAAATGAATTTCTTTACAGAATAGACTATCAGACTTGCAGGATTACTAGACACTATCATTCTATCTAACTTCAACTTCTGCTCTGTTAACTGGAACACTTTAACTAGTTAGTACGTAAAGGAGCACGTCATCAGTCAGTTACGCCAATTACACCATAAGCGAATGAAAAATTATCATTCCAAATATTAACATACACATTTTAAATTAAATTGCAGAAGCCTCCTACTTTTTAAAAAATCGCTGAGTAACCCTCCCTAACAACATCTCTACAACTGCTTATAAAATATGATAGGTATTTATTAACCTGACAAGTGGAAGGAGCTACACAATGCTATGCACACTCGAACGCTTCGTTTTTTGTTTTTGATTGAATTTGTTGGTATTTGTACACCGGTTATTAAAGCGTTTTGTGAAATCGGACAGCTGGCGGTTATATTTTTAGCTAGTAAGCCTGTTTCTTAATGTTACCGCCGTCGCATATCATAATTTTTCTGGTTCTCTAGATGCCCCTTCATAATTATCTGAAAGAAATATACAAGGTCTTTCGTGTTCAACAATTACTCTGTTGCGCCTATATCTCTAATTATATAAATAAATAATATTTTCTTGATATTAACCAGTGCTAATTTTTCAGTGCCAACTATCTTCTTTTAGGGTCTTCCTGTTAATCCAGTACTTGAATTGGTATTCCTTAATACTGTCAAATAATATATTTAGGGTTCATGTACTATAGGTAAAATAGTTAAATAATTTTTCATTTATTAAAAAATATTTATCTTATATTAAATTATTATTTTCATTTTTCACATTCATTGTTTAGTTTATTTAAAGATATTATTTCTAAAGAGGAAGTGAAAATTCAAGTTTCTTAATTAATTGATACTTTTATGGAAATTCGTTGAAGTCGCAAAGACAGCAGTAAACGCAGTTCAACGAATTACCTGATCAAGCAAAAGTGCATGAACCCGAACTTTCTTTATAAAATGTTAAATATTATTAGTCACTTGGTTTTGAAGAGCGACACAAGCACCATCCCTCTTAAAATGGTGTACCCTTGGTGAGTACCTAATTAATTTGTTATTTTTATCATTATTCAATGGAGATTGTCTTTTTCCTTCTTTAAACTAAGTCATTTACTTATTAAATAAATATTCTCAATTATTATTATTATTATTATTATGTTTTATTAAAGTAGTTCTACCATCTAGCTATAATTAACCCCTCAGCTCGTTTAGGGAAACATAAAAACCCTAAACGCGGCAATACAACTAATATTATACTAGCACTATGTATATATAAGACTGGTACATTTAAGGAATCTGGTACATTATTTAGACAATTCTGGTTTATAACAAAAACATATTCTGGCAAGACTGTTTTAAACCAAACAAACTATTATTCCTTTATAAAACAATCAATCTTACGATTCTAATTTATATTTTGTTTCAGTATCTAAGACCATTCTAAGACTACTTCAAAATGGTACCCATCTAAATTAAAAAATTATTTTCATTTTGGAGGAGTAGCAACAAGTCGAAGTACACCTTATAATCCAGAAGAAAATGGTTAAGTTAAAAGATACAATGGGATGCTTTTGAAAACTACAAATTTGGCTTTAAAGTCAAATTCATTAAAAGCTACACAATGTAACTAAGTCAATTTTTCCTTAATCGAATTATTTTATCATTTTTAATAAATAATAAGCGCGCTCAAGCTGCTTGTCTTAGGCGTCGGAACAGCTGCGCATCGCCGATCGAAATATCGGTGCGCAATGGTAATGTTCGTAAAGTGGGAATTACTCTCGCTTTCGTCGAGAATTAAAAGGATTTGGAGAGACACTTGATTTCAGTCAGTTAAAAGTAAAAGCCGCATTCTCAATTAGGTCCGCCGTCGATAAATTTTTTGTATCGTGTTTATAAATCTGTTAGATAAAAGAACCTTGTTTCAGTTTTTATAGAAGAAACGTTTTATATTGAGACCGCATTTAGTTTATTTAAAAACCGAATTATCTTTTAGAAATAGGAACATTTTAATTCATTGTTGAGTTAAAAGGTTTAATTTGCTTTAATTATTAAATATTAGAAGTTAGCTCTTTAAAAATAGAATATCGTTTCTTTAAAGGGAATTGAATTTGATTTAAATAATAAATGATAGGATTTGGTTCTTTAAAATTGTAATACCGTTGATTTAGACATTTGATAGTTAGTCTGACCTAAGAAAGTAACTTTTTTTTTGGTAGGTTAAATCGGGAATAAATTTGTTTTTATTGATAAATACTTCTGTTTAGTAAGCGCCGCGTTATAAATAAGTTGGGAAATTAAGAAACGGAGTTTTCGAGGAGACGTTTTTCGTATTTCAATAGTTTGTTTATTCTTTTAACCTCAAAGTTGAATAATCTTAAATAGCATCCTGTCCCTGTCTGAGCGGGCTCGTGATGACGATCAGCTCAGTCTTGGATTAGGTGCTATCCCGCGTTATTTTTTTTTTAATATGCAAACCGCAAATTTAAATATTCTTAAATAGTATCGTGTCCCTGTCTGAGGCGGGCTCGTGATGACGATCAGCTCATTCATGGATAAGGTACTATCCGCGTTAGTAGTTTTCTTCCCTTTGATAATAGTTTTGTTTTCTCTTTCACCGTCAATTTAAATAACCTTAAATAGTATCGTGTCACTGTCCTGAGCGGGCTCGTAATGACGATCAGCTCATTCTTGAATTAGGTACTATCCGCGTTAGTTTTCTTTTTCCCTTTGTGTTCTTTATTTTTTTTTCGTGCAAGTTGAAAATTAAAGAAATCTTAAATAACTTTATTACTCTGTCTGAGCGAGCTCATGATGACGATCAGCTTATTGTGGGATAATAAGCTACCCCGGGTATAAATTATTTTTTTTCTCCCTTTCCGAATATTTACTACAAGTAGTTCTTTCACGACCCTGTCTTCTCGCACTCCTCTACGACCGTATAGATAATTTTTTCTTACCGAACTAGTTAAAGTACATTTTCCTTATACGACAGTTAAAAAGTTAATTTTTGCTGCGACCGCTCTTACCCTTACCGAAATGGAAAATTATGTTTTAGTTTAATTACCGACTAAGTAGTCAAGTAAATTTTTTCTACAACCGAAACACTCATTCTATTTTAATTCAATTTTGACGTCTGAGACTAGCCGAGATTCAATGCCGTCCGTTTTTTTTTTTGTTTGTTTAGGGATATATTGACTATCATCGCAACGAGGGTGGGCGTTGAAATATAAGATTTTTTTATTTTTTAATGTGTAAATAGTTATTCACAATATATGTGTCAATATTAACTTGCCGTATTACTGGTTACTAATTCCATACTTTATTTCCCCCTTGTACTTCAGCTAGTAATAAATTCTGTACCAGCCCAAGCAACGATTAAAGCCCGTTACTTGTGGCCTATCATTACCTGTATCCGAGTGATCTTTGCCCCTGGAATTTTTCATCTCCATCTGTAGCTACCCGAGTACTTTCGACGCCGTTTCGAGAGTTTGTGGAGTAAACCAAAACCAAAAAATCTGGCGCTCGAGAACCGCCCGTAACCAGCGCCATTCGTAAGGAAACGTTTTCTCTATTGCGAGAAAACCCCTTACAATAATGGGAGCTAGTCTTAGATGACGCTTTGTATTCTATTCGCTCCTTACTTTGTACCTTTATAAATTGTACTCCTCATGAAAGGATATTCTCTTTTCCAAGAAAATTTACTATTGAAACTGCTATTCTTTCGTCGCTCTCAATTCCAGGTCCATTTCTTATAAAAAATCAGACCCAAAGTAGTAAGTTTGATCCTCTGCTAGAAGACTCTAAATCTAATCTAATCTAATCTAATCAGGATGAAAGAGAATCTATAGTTTCCCTCAAACATTTGGCCACTAGAGGAGACGTAAATCTATTAACCTATAACAATAACGAAAATCTGCAATTTAATCAAGATATTATAGAAAATATCACCAATATCCCATCTCCTAGTTGCTCCAGAATTCCCGATATTTGTGAAACTCCCAATTATGCCAACGATACTTCTAATATCTCAAAGACTCGTATTTAGAAAATCAATTAATTAACAAATTAATTAAGATATTACAGAAAATATTACCAATATCCCATCTCCTAGTTGCTCCAGGATTCCCGATATTTCCGAAACTCCCAATGATGCCTTCTATACTCCTAATATCTCAGAGACTCGTATTTCTGATAACCCAGTCACCCTTGTACATGACGACAATCAAATTCATTTTGTTCAGCAGCCTCCCATCATGAAAAAAATTCGACATTTAAGAGGAAGAAGACCTCCAAAATATTTAGATGACTACGTTTTAAAATAATGCCGGGGAGACTGTAATGAAAAACTGTTTTCGTGATTTTTATATTAGTTTCTGTATCTGTAACGTGTGGAGGGTGGGTTACCCCCACGGCCTTAGGCCTCATTAGGCTTATTGTGCATCCTCCTAAGATGATAGGCACCTCCTAGCTCGTGAGCCAGCCTATAGATTTGATGTAGTTGACAACGTCACCAAGAGGTGCTTCTCTTATATCGGCCGGTGTTAGCCGATACTCGCCGAACACAAATCTTCTAATACATGAGAGCGTCGGGCAATCGTAAAGTATATGCTCAATGGTCTCATCTTCTTGTTCGCACCCTCTGCAGAGTGCGGATTCTGACAGCCCCATGATATGGAAATGCTTTCGTACTTGGCAAAGACCAGTCAGAATGCCTGTGACTAGGCGCAGATTTTTTCTAGTCATAGTCAATTATTTGTTTGCTGCAGTGCTGTCAGGATAACTTAGAAACTCCCTGGAAACTCTGCAGTTTCTTGTTTCATTATATCTTTCCTTGAATTTTACAAGGAAATGTTCTTTGATTAGGTCTGTCACTACCGATTTTGTCAGGCCAATAGAAGGGCCAGGTACAAAAAGTATTTGGTTGGCTGCTTTCTTAGCTAGTGAATCAGCAAGACGGTTACCTTTCGATGTGGCGTGACCTTCGATCCATCTTAAAGTGACCACATTGTTGATAGATACTTTCGCCAAAGTTCGTCATACTCTAGTACTAACCCTGTTCAGGGTAAGTAGTGCTTATCTGCTATCTGTATAGATGAGCATGTTCCTTCCAGTGATATTGTTTCTGGTTATTTCTTTTGCTGCTATGAGAATACCCGTTAGCTCTGTTTGAACTACACTGGCACTATTGCTCACAGCCCATTTTATGTTCAGGTTTAAGAATCTGGAGTATATTTCACATCCTGAGCCTTGTTTTGTTTTAGAACCGTCGGTGTAGATATGAATCGTACCTGCCACTTCCGGCTCTTCTATTTGTTCTATTATAACTTTATATGGCTTATGGAAGATATATCTCGGTGATATGGAGTCTATGTTAGCTTGAAGCAGTGGGAGCGTATCGAGCGCCTCCTGCCAAAAGCGACGTCTCGCCTCACCAGATCGTTCATCAGGTTCTATTCCAACCGTGCGGAGGCGTGTCATTGTCGTCAGAGCAACCTCCTTGATGTAAATATCAAGGGGAGTGAGACTAAGAATGACTTCCATGGCCCTGGTCGGTGTTGTTTTTATGACTCCTGGTATGTTAAGCTGTTAATTTTTGGGTTTTCGGTACCCAGACAACTGCACCGTATATTAGCATAGGTCTTATGATAGTCGTGAAAGTCCATGTGACGACTCTGGGGGAGAAATCCCAGGTCCTTGCACCACTGTTCGATAATTTTTAGAGCTACTTGCATTCGTTCGCAGAGTATGTTCTCAAAGTTCCCTGTTTGCAGAATGACCAGGTCATCTGCATATGCTATTGTGTAGTGACTGTCATTATTGAGGCAGCTGATGAGGGTGTCGAGAACCATATTCCACAGTAGAGGTGATAGCACCCCTCCCTGTGGACATCCCCTCGCAACCAAGCCTCTTATATTTACATCTTCTACACTTATGTTTACTGCTCGTTCTGAGAGCATGTTTATGTATCCACCCACTAACCATTTGTGGAACATTCTTGTTGGTTAGTGAGTGTATTTAAACAACTACAGAGAACGCCAAATAATACTGAATTAAAAAACTTACATACAACTTATAGAAATAAATTAACAAATACAATTCAAAATGGCCAAGTATAATTTTTACAAACAACTAATTAATTCAAACCAAGGCAAATCTAGCGAATTGTGGCGTATAGTACAAAACCTGAGCGGTCAAAAAAAAATACAAAAAAAATACAAAAAAAATTGAAGCTATCAAAAATGAAAAAGGAGACACTTTATCTAACGATAAAGCTATCAGCAATGAGTTCAATCAGCAATTTGTTAAAGTGGGTGTTAATCTAGACGAAAAGATTAAAAAAGATAGTTTGATTTCATTCCCTAAAATTATGCTTCAAAACTCGATGGTTTTTCTTGAAGCAAATGTGTCTGAAGTTACAACATTATTAAACGATTTAAAAGACAAAAAAGCACCTGGAATTGATGAAATATGTGCGGAAATGTTAATATCAACAGCATCATCAATTGCAAATCCATTAACACATATTCTAAATCAATGCATAAAAAAATCTATATTCCCCTCTGCGTTCAAACTTTCAATAGTGACACCGATTTTTAAAAAAGGTGATAAAAAAATTTTCAGTAATTACCGACCAATCTCATTACTTACGCATCTATCAAAAATTTTTGAAAAATTAATAAAAAATAGACTTAACAATTTCCTAAACAAGTTTAATATAATATCTCCCAAACAGTATGGTTTTAAAGTAAAAACGTCTACCGAGGATGCTATACTAACATTAGTTTCCCAAATACACAATGCTCTAGAAAAAAACAGACCAAGTCTCTGTATATTTCTTGACCTTAGTAAAGCTTTCGATACAGTCGATCATTGTTTATTACTAGAGTGTTTGGAAAACATAGGTATTAGAGGAATCCCCCTGACCCTACTTAAAAGTTACCTAACTAATAGATATCAGAGTGTTAGAATAAATGGTGAGACTAGCGAACCTGAGCTAATTAAGTCTGGAGTGCCTCAAGGGAGTGTCTTAGGTCCAGTCCTCTTTAATATATATATATATATATAAATAATCTGTTTTCAATTGATAGTCCAGGTAGAATTTTGGGATTTGCAGACGATACTGCAATTTTTTATGAGGCAAATAATTGGCATGAACTAAAATATATTGCAGAAAGCGACTTTCTGAAAGTAAAGGGATGGCTAGATAACATGTCACTCACTATAAACATGGATAAAACAAAATACATGCCATTTACTTGCAATGCTTGTTGTCTCCCTTCGTACAACCAACTAACCATAGCGACACGTGGACACCACTACGCACTGGAATCTGTTGCTGAAATAAAATACCTTGGTGTATATATAGATAATCATCTGAAATGGGAATACCATATAAATTATACTATTAAAAAATTACAGGGTATTTTATACAAATTTAAATACTTAAAAAAACATCTACCTGTACAAAATCTAATAACATTATATTACGCCTTGGTAGAAAGTCATTTAAGATATGGCATTGTTATTTGGGGAAGTGCACTTAGGTGTCACTTGAAAGCATTAGAAACAATACAAAAAAGGTTTTTAAAAATAATTTTTTCGCGAGATTTTCGTTATCCTAGTAACCTATTGTATTTGGAAGGCAAAATTCTGGATCTTAGGCAACTATACTTTTACTGTTCGGTTCAAAAATACAAGTTCACCACGAAAGAACCTAATCTACCATTCCATTATTATAATACTCGGAACAGAAATCTTCATCATCTTCCTCAGATTGGTAAATCACTTACTCAACGATCCTTTGCTTACCTTGCACCTAAAATGTACAACCAATTGCCCGAATCCATTAAAAATCTTATTCACAAATCTACATTTAAAATACAAATTAAAAATCTATTGTTTAATACTTCCCGTCAAATAATAAATGATTTAATAGAATCAAAAATACTTACCGTAAAATTGTAAATTTATACTTATAGGCTGTATAAAGATATATGAGTATAATTTTCATGTGATAAAAAAATATAGGTAGATGATGTCCGGCTTTGTTAATTTTTCCAATGAAGTCAATAATTTAATTAAATTTTTCCTACACTGCACGTCTGTTATTATTATTGTTATTTAATTGGTTTTATTTTATTATATTCTATTTTAGTGTGTATATGTCTACGTATATGTTTATAATTATTGTACTTATAATCTCCTACTTTTAGAGTGTAAAATATAGTAAATTTTGCTTGATAGTTCTAGTAAAATAAGTTGTGACTATTTTAGTCACAAACTAATTATTTTAATAACTTTTATTTTCTTCTTGAAACAAGTGATTTATCACTTATCGAGTAGCTTATTCATACCAAACTTATTAGTTTTTATTGTATATTAATTTTGTTTTAACTGTAATGTATATTTTGGATGAATAAATTATTATTAATTATTATTATTATTATCTTTGGGAAGGTGGTTTTATCAAAAGCACCTTCTATTTCTATGAAAACACCCAAAGCGGACTCCTTATTGTCCAGGGATCTTTCTATCCGGCCAGCAACTCGATCAAGGGCTGAATCAGTAGATCTGCCTGGGGTATATGCATGTTGGTTTGGGTGTAGTGTCCCTTATGTACCTTTTGCATAGCCTTTCCTACGTCTTCATGAAAAACGATGTCAGAATTGGTCGGTATGTTTTTGGGACAGTGTAATCCATCCTTCCAGGTTTGGTTATAAATACCTGTATGGTTTATTTATTCGTTTTCATATTATTTACATAAAATCACTCAAATTCTATTCAATGAAGCCTAATTTCAGTAAGTATTTTCATTACAATTTATTGAACAGAATGAATATTTTCATTCTTTTCACCAATTTTTTAAAAAATCACTTAGTTAATATTGACTTACATAGAAAATGTACGGCAGTGACGTTCGACCTGCCAACTACAGTCAATTTGGCAAACTTTATAAAAAGAAGGACAGAAATTTGAAATCGGACCATTGCCGATTAGCCTCCTCTCTAGTCTTCATAGTAACATTATAAAAAGTTTGATTTTTGTAAATATTTTTAATGATTGTAAATCAAGTATGTTGTTTTAAAGAATGTCAAGTAGTGATATTTGTCCGATGGTACTTTTCAATCTCTCTTTGTATCTCATAAATCAACTTTTTTAGCATTAATACTACATTGGCAAGACTATTAGATATTTCACAATAGGTCGCAGCCTTAACACTAACAATGCCAGCAGCTATCATAACTCTAATCAAGGTAAACCGAAAGAAATCTTTAATGATACAGTAAACCGTAATAATTTTTCATTTAGCCACCTCGCTTACTCTTACTTTCCATTAACTGAAAATAAACGCATTGTGGAATGAGCCGTTAACATTCTGTTAACAAGGATGAAAAATGATGAATGGTAATATCCTTCAGTGGAACCCACAAAGCTTATTGGCAGTTTACGTAAACATCTTAATGAGAAAATTGTTGTATTTAATGAAGTTGAAACTACGTAACGTTGGCGGTTCTAACCAGAATAAAAATATTAATTGGCTTCTGATTAGCTGGTGTCTATCAAATTGTAGTTTTAAGCGATGAAAAAAATGCATAAAACGCTTTCTCGAGATGACCCGAAGGCAATTAGGGTACTCAGATTCCATTAAAAAGCTAATTATTTTTCATCATTTTTTGGAATAATGATTCAGACCAGGTGCAATTAAACTTGTTAAATTCTGTCTGCTCTTTGTGTGTATGTGGTAAAGATGTTTTTTCATAAATTTATTTGTACTTACACCTGTTGCATAAATTTTGGAAAAAGTTTTGCCGCTAATTTATAATAATTGTCAGTATTTTTAGGTATTATGCTAAAAGTAAATGCAGTTATAAATATTGAGAAGAACATCAATGTTTTTAGAAGCAGTGAACTTGTATTAATTTAAATCGATGTGATGATCTATAATTTATTTTTTTAAAGTGTTAATACTAATACAGTAGAATTGTTATTTTAGACCTACGCTGCGAATCAATAGCAGAAACCGAAATTAATATTCTCTGTAAGAAATTTAAAAACAAATTTACTTCATGTCCTGATAAAATATCCTGGTTTCTATTAATGGATTGCGTGAAAACATTATTGCATCCTCTTCAAATATTGGAAACATCAGTTTTTCTCGATTTTTGAAAGTTGCTAAGGTTTGTCCTGTTCAAAAATCACAAGATCACACTTCAATTAACAGCCACATGCCTATTTCAGCTTACAACAACTCTGCAAAAAATAGTGGAAACTATCATAATACAACCGTACAACCGTATTTACTGGTCAGCAAGGAATATCATTGCGAAACATCAACATCGACTGAAGGGCTTATTGGAATAAAATGACAAGCCTCAACATTAATTTATTGAGTGAAAGACGGTGGTACATTAATGCGATGTATACGGATTTTTCCAAAGCCTTTGGTAAAATAATTTACACAATACTACTTGAAAGGTTGTCTTTATTTAGGAACAAATGATACTTATTTAATGTTATCAATCTAATTTGCATCAAAGAAGGCAATATGTTACAATAGCTTAACTCAGAAATCTATTTTAAAACAAGCAGCGTCCCTCAAGAATCCGATTTAGGACCTTTATTGTTGTTAATTTTTATTAACGATTTGTGTGACTCATTTTAGTGCCGACAACCTTAAATAATATTCTTTTATTGTATACATCAAACCTGGACGATTGGTGTTTATTTCCAAATATATTCAAATGCAAATATTAATTTCTAATAGAAAATCCAATCAATTACCTTTAAAATATGAATAACGTTACCTTGCAGAGATCAAAAAATGTCAGAGATCTTGGGGTACACTTCGACATTCGTCAATTATCAATAAATTTTCAGATTAACTAAGTCGTAAACTTCCACTTATCGTGCACATGACTTTATTGTAGAAAATATATTTGCTCTTTTATCTTGGTATTTTAGTTCGGTTAGATCTACACTGAAATACTGCTCTATAATATGGAATCTGATATACTGATATGCTTCCACACTCCCACTGCTGCAAGCGAACATGGACTCCACCTCACCTAGATATATTTTCCATCTGCCATATAAAGTTATAACAAATAAAAGAGCAGAAAGTGGCCGATACGTATACACCGACGGTACTAAAACAAAACAAGGCTCATGATGTGGAATATACTCCAGATACTTAAACCTAAACATAAAATGAGCTGTGAGCAATACTCTCAGTGTAGTTCAAAAGGAGCTCACGGGGATTCTGATAGCAGCAAAATAAGTTACCAGAAACAATATCACTGAAAAGATTATGCTCGTATATATAGATAGCAGATAAGCACTACTCACCCTGGATAGACCACGAATTTATTCAGGGTTAGTACCAGAATATCACTAAGCTTTGGACAAAGTATTTATCAACAATGTGGTCACCTTAAGATGGATCAAAGGTTACGCCAACCAAATACTTTTTGCGGTTTTGTCCTACCCCCAATAGGAGCAAGATAAAAAAATATATTATATGCCACATATCGGTAACGAGAACATTTGTTTTTATTATAACTTCTATCTCTTATCTGTGCTTTCCGAGTTATCGGAGTTCATAATGCATGTTTAAAACCGTCTGTATTAACTCTGAAAGTATTTTTGCTAGTGGGTTCTGACATAAATGCCCCCATGCCCCCCATACGTCATGGAAACGACTAAACAGAAACGCAAATACCGTGGTAAGGAAACGCATAGATGCCAAGTTAAAGTTTATTTAATTTTCGCTTTAATTTAGTTGCAATCAGTTGCGAGAAACTGTTGCCATGGGAACGTTTGTCATTGTAACGAATATACAAAATTTTTAATCTCGTGTTGAAGAAATGCATAGTTACCAAGCTATATGATTTAATTTAACTTTGGTTTAGCTGAAATTGATTATGACAAAATTGTTGCTATAGGGACACCGGTAACGACTAAACAAAAACCTAAATCATGCAGTTAGTAGCTGAAATCAGCTAGGGAAAAACTGTTGCCATAGAAATAGTTGTCATAATAACGACGCAACAAAAAACCAAATTCGGTAGTAAGGAAATGCGTAGTTGCCAACTTATAGATGATTTAGTTTAACTTTAGCTTAATTTAATTACAAAGAAACTTTCCATAAGGCCACGGCCAAGGTCATGGTAACAACTAAACAATAATTCAAATCTCAAGAAGAAAAAAATGCATTGTTGCCAAGTAAGATATGATTTAATTTAACTTTAGTTTAGCTAAACGGCATTTTTTAAGCAAGTCACCTACTAGCTTGCATAAGAAATTTTTTAATATTAATACTTTTTTATATAAAAGCTTTTTGACACACATTGTGAATTCCAAAATATTCATTAAATTATAGTGCCAAGAGGTATTCATATTCCTGTACAAAAGTAATTTTTATAAAATAATGTCATATTTTAAACCGACATATACAGGATGTCCCATCCTGAATATGTTACAAATGGCTTTATATTCGTTCTAATGTAACTGGATTAACTAATAATAGGACATACGTGGAGGCCTTGTAACCAACATATAGAAACCCTTTGATGAGGGATATACGTGACGAATAAAATCATCGACTTCATTATATGGTGTATCCCGATATTGTAATGGTTTTTATTTTATTAGGAAGTAATTATTACTACTATTTACCTGTAATAAGCACTACAATAACAGGAATATAAACACTGATATATCGTGCAATTAGTTACGTTTATGATGATATAAATCGTAACGGACAATTAATTGTGATGAGTCGTAATGAAAAGAAATAAATGTTCTCAAAAAGATCTTTCCTTATCCTAACCTATTATTGTAATTTACAACAATTTTACCAATAAAATGCAACTTATATGAAATATACAAAGTTGGTATGTAGACATTTAATTATTTAATCTTGTTTATTGTAAAATACATTGAAATTTAATATGAGTATTAAGAAACTCGATTGTTGCTGGTGTTGAAAGACGCAATCAGATAAAATTTAAATATCCTGCCATTTACTGCTATTCTGAAAGCCATATCAATAACCATTAAAATTTGGGCTACATCACAATTTCGCTGCCTTTTGTTAACTTGTTCCTTCGAGAATTCCGAAAAATCTTAAACTTTCTCATCATATAAAAAATAGTAATTACCCAAAATAAAAGATATTTATCAGTACAGGTTTCTTCCATTCTTCTTTCGATCAGATACTTACCGCGCTGCCTGCAATAAATAAAAAACAAAAACCAAAAACAAAAATAGAATAAAAGGTGAGAAGAAATATTTTTACGTCCATTAATTTAGACCACTAATAAACGTCCATGTAACCGTTATCCAATTTTTTTTGTATATTTTTAATAAGTCGCACCACGGAGGAGCGACGATGGAAACCGCTAACAATGCTGGTTAACAAGCCAACTCGATTTGCAAACAATGGTACCACCAGAAGAGACCGCGAATAAATCTATCTCCAGGAAGACATCTGACCCATGAACGGGATGCTGTGTCTAGCATAATTACACAAAAATGCTCTTTTTAGGTTTTATTGCGTGGTACTGGTTCGATATGGACTGGGCTTGGTTTAGTTGATTTGAAAGAAACTTACACTGAAAAAAAAAAGCGTTGTGGCCAACAAGTGGCTACTTGATTTCGTGGATCTACTAAAATTATTGTTTTTAGAAATTGGCAGATGATTTCAACACATTTATGAGTTCAATATATTTGAAAGAGCTAGGAAATGTGAACTGTATGAATGACGTAAACTTCAAATTACGCATAATCTAATAAAGTTATGGAATCAGTAGCTAATTAAGAGATTTACCATGTATTTTTGAAACCGGGTGTGATTTTTTTTATGGTCTACATTTTTGCTTTCTTTTTGCTACTGTCGATTGAAAGAAGTTTCCTTAACCACTTTTTTGGCAAGCAATATCGCATTTTTAAATACTAAGTCAGTAGCGTAGGAGAATATTGTGATTTCTGAGTTTGCGCAATGAGTAATTGTTAGTCATTACCATTCGAAAAAGTGATTTGAAAATAAATGTGAATTTATTAATTTAAAATAAATTGTAGAGAAAATTAAAACTTTAATTGAGTCAGGTATGTTTTTACAATGCCAAATTGTACCTTTCAATTTAATGTTTTATTGATCTCTGATATCTAAAAACATGAGACTTAAATATGATACATAAAATATTACAGATTTAAACAAATACATAAAACTAACAACTTTAAAATAATTGTTGTATGATAGTATGTAGTAAAAATTCCAAGAAGAAACAAACACATTTTTATAGAGCTTCGAATGCCTTATTTTAGGCAAAATTATTATTATTTTTAACATTTTCAAACTACTCTTGAAGTAGTATAAACATATCTTTATAAGAAAATGTTTAACCGTTTTTTTAAGGAAATGAGAATTCCCAAAGTCAACTATTAACCATTAAAAAATAAATAAATTGTGGTTAGGACTTTGTAAATTTTCCTTTCCTTTGCGGATATACCACATTTGAAATATGGCTAAACTTCTTACGTTTTTTTTTCCTCATTCCATCGTATTTTTTTTTTTAAATGACGGAACAGCATCAAATTTTGTTAAAAGCTTGGTGATTCTCAAAGCGAAACAGTTCGTAAGATTCAGCAGGGGTATGGAGCAGAGCTAGGTAATTACATGTACTTTAAAAATAATTACAATTACAAAGTACTTTTTCAAAAAAGGAATTAACTACAAGTACAAAGTACAAATTGTAAAAATAGGAAATATATTAATTTAATTACAATTACATGAAAAAAGGAATTAACAATTACTTTTATAATTATTTTTTTAATTACTTTACCGATAAAACAACAAATTATGATAGAATTGAGGAACCATGAACCAACAGGACCGGTACAAATAAAAATTTTAAACAGCTAATTCAAAGTATCAAAGTAACAGCTGTTTGCAATGACTTTCTCAAAGATTCCTTAAAGTTAAAGATATCTTAAGGGCGGGTTGTATAAATCCTACTTAAAGTTAAACTCGGTTTGAGCTGACACATGATAAATTTTGTATGGCATAGGTACAGTCTTAACACCATTTAGCACTTAGAACTTGTTTCCCCAAACATTAGACTGCACATATAGCTTCGGAAATTGATTTATATCACCTAAAACTGAGATTAATTTTTTGTAAGCTTCATACAACCAGCCCTAAGTGTATTGTTTTCTGTACCATTGTCTTCTTAACTGAAGGGAAAAGACAAAATCGATAAGTAGTATAAAAAATGGAACAGGTAAGTTAATAATAAAATATGAACTTTTAGTTTATTGATTTGGAACAAAAATACAAAAGTTCGTGTACCTACGCATAGGTACTTTTATATTTTACCTAATCATGCCACACAAATCGGGCATCATTAGTCTGTGGCCGTTTAATCAAAAAGATAAAATATGTAGTTAACACTAAACATTTTATTTATATTCGGTGCGATAATCAACTCTCGTCAAAAATTATGTGACACCTTTTTATTTTTGTTGTTTAATCTTGGGATAGTTCATAAAAGTTTAAAACTTATTTTTTAAATATCATGCCCTTAAAACATATTTTTTGACGAGAGTAGACCACAGAATGTAAGAAAAATATTTGGTGTAAAATTATTAATATTTTTTACTTTTAATCAAGCAGGCAAAAATTAATGACGCCTGATTTACAAGATCTAGTTATATATTATTATTCATAAAATGTTTACATTGTTACTTTTCATAACAAGTTTTTTAAAATTTCTGTCGGGCAGCGCATGCCTTCTAGGAGCGTTGACAATTGTGGCAAAGGAAAATAATCTCTCATCGGGCCCAGAAGAAGGAAATCCGTATTATATTTAAAAAACACAAGGGCTAGCTATCTCTAGCATCGTAATATTTTTTCTTAAATCATCGAGGTAACACTTCTAACTGTACCCTATTTTTTTGTACAACCGAAGGTGTTACGCCTTCATTGAAATCAAAAAAGTCTTTATTTATAATGTCTTTGGTTGTAGTACTAATAAAATTTGCTGTCAAATGAAGTGTCACACTTTACCGTAGGTAATCATTTTTATCCCGCTAGAGGACGCTAAAATTAAAAGGAAAGTAATGAGCAGTCATATTGCTGAATTCCCCATAAAATTACCTTTCCGACGATGTATCATACTTGGTACTTTGATACACGAGTAGAAGGTTTTAACTTAAAACATGATAAAAAGTGTATCTGACCTATAATAAGGCGATGTTAGTTAATTCTCAGGGGTTGGGTACTTAAGGGGGATGATTACAATAAAAAAACTAATCGATTACCTTTTACGTGGCTTTATTTCTGACGAATTCTAGGAGCGGGATAGTCTGATTCTCTTCTTTTTATTTTATCCAACATGTAGTAGAAATGAGGTTATGTTACAAAATGAAGTTAAATGTCACAAATATTTTACAAAATTACTGTTTTAAAAGCTGAATAATCTCAATATGGAATATTAAAACGAGGTAATTCTAGATTATTAGTACCGCCATATGTTATAATATTAGATTCAATAATTTTAGATGGACCTTAAAAATATGCATATTTTTCGGCGAAAAAAATGTGATCAAATATTTTACAAAAAAAGTATTCCACGCTTAATGCTGGAAATAATCGGACAAATTCAATGTCTTGTTAAGATATGGTAAGTTTATACTATGAACTAATTAGCTTGATAAAAATTTACAACTAAATCTATATGTACAAATTCGAGTAGCCTAATACTTCTCAAAATATATATATCACTCGGTTTCAGGTTTAAATGTCCAATACCACAGTCCGGAATCCCGATTAATAAAGCATAGAATGGTTACCTTGTATAGCAAGTTAGGGGATGAGACTAGGTATAACTCCGGTATGAGACCAGTCGATAATTCTCCGTGGCTAGTGTCTGGATCTGGATCGATCGCAAGGGGTTGAGACTAGGGACGTATGAGACCAGTCAATGATTCCCTATGGGTGGTCTGGATGAAGATGTCTGCGATGGTGACGTTTACAGAGGAATATAACGTCGGAAGTTATGTACAATTTGTAGAAATAAGAGGAAATGTAAAAATATAGAAAAAGAATACGAAGAAAAAGGCCTGAAAGAGAGAGAAACGTAAGTATCTTTATATATTATTAATAATAAGTTTTTATTTGAAGTACCTTTGATGGGGTGTGGCCTCGAGTAATAAGTTTGCTCAGGGTTTCCTGATCAAAAGTTTTTGGTAGTTTTTCACTTCGCGAGACTAAATCCAACCCTTGGTTGACGAATTTCTATTTAACAGAACAATTCGCAATCTCTTGAATCGAAGAACTTTTGGAAAAATCCACAAAAATGTTGAGTCACTTGTTCTTAACGAAAGCTCTTACAAGAAGAACAAAATGGCATATTCCCTTTTGATAAGACCCTCCAAATTATTAAATAGTTTGTTAGTTTATAAGTTCTAATACTTGAAAAGAGATTAACTTATGTCTAATCTAGTTGGTAGACAAAGACAAAACATTTTAATTAAAAGTCGTTCTAGTACATTTCTTAGAACTGGTAGATGAATGAATGATTACTTAATTCATACTACTAATCATTCATTCTAATTGTCATTCATTAAAATCGACTTTTATGACTTATGACATGTAGATATTATGAAAATGTAAACAAAACTAATTCAATAATTTGATTAACTTTCGAAATGATTTTAAGTTGTTTTAAAATGTAATAAATAGTAAAAATTGTTTATTATTAAGATACGTATGTCCTCTTTCCTTCTAGATAAATTCTACATGGATTCCCAATTTGAAATCTACATGGATTCTCAAGTTTAAAATAGTAAGAAAATTTTAATGGAAGTAAACAAATGATAAAATATAAAATAATTCACTAAATTTATTGTAAGTAGCATTTATTTTAGGTTTTAGAAATGCAGTTTATGATAAATGCGTCCTAAATATATCCTATTAATCCTAAAAATCCTATAATTTCTTTTATCCTGTAACAACTACCCTATTTAAATTGTATTGGTTAGATTGACGTAGGGGAAAGGAATGATATATGACAGTTGAGGATATTATAGAAAGGTATTCCACTTGTTATAAAAATCGACCTGTTTTTGCGTTCCTTTCAAAAATAATTATACTTCAAGATATTCTAATATACGGCCGGTCGCTACCCTTAATGAATCACCCTGTACATAATATTAAAATTATATTGAATGATCTAAAATGTATGGTTATGTATCCCATTCGTACAAACAAAAATGAGACACATTTTACTCAAATTTGGTTATAGATCTACATCATCAAATCATTTCTTATAACATAAAATAATTTTATATTCCGTTACAAGTGCTATTAATTTAAACATTATTATATTGCATTTTCTGCATTAAATTCAAATACTTGTAGCGCTAAAGTAACTTAGAATACGTTTATTAAAATAGTTATTATTACATACAAATTCAAATAATTTATTTTAAAACCTATATTATTAATTAAGAAACATTTATTTCGCCAACGCCATCTATTAGCCGATGTCAAAATATTTAAATTTGACAACCTCTAAACTGTTTTTCTTAAATATTAGAATTGTTAATTCGTCTATTTATATCTAGAGGGCGTTAATTAGTATCTTTAATCTAAAATAAAAAAAATTTATACCTATAGAATTATAAACACTTCATGTTGTCTAAGAACCCATTTTAGTTCTTGTATGGTTTAAAAGAGTTTAAAATTTGTTTTGTCTTAATGTCTGTCCGTTCGTGAAATATTTTAATAATTTTAATTAATAGTTTTAGACCTAATTGTGTTTTGACATCAACTTTTTGTTGCAACTACTGTTTTTATGCAAATAAGTAGTTTTTAGTACTGACCCCTTAAAAACTGCTATTTGCACCACTTCATACTATATTTCCTTAGTATAATGTTTATGCAACATAAATTATGTTTATAATAATATAAATACAAAATACGTCTTAAAAATAAGGATATCTGCATCTACCCCTTACTGTTATTATTTTGGGTTGACCAATTTCACTGCTTCACGGCACAACGATTTCCTCAAATGCATTTAAACAAATGATATGGATGCGAGTCCGAGCTAAAGTAACCGTTTCGAATAGGAAAGTTCTTGTTTTTATATCACGTGCATCTCATAAACACGCATTTAAAAGCAATTGTAATTAAAAAAATGTAATTGTACTTTTAAATGTAATTGGAAAAGTAATTGTAATTGGAAAAGTATAATTGTACTTATGACAAGTAATTATATTTACACAATTTAAATAATATAAATTAATATAATTACAAATTACAATTCCTCTACAGATTTTGCTGCAATTACAATTCCAAATTACTTTGAGAGAAAAAGTGCTGAAATACAATTACAAATTACATGAAAAAACAAGTAATTGTAATTATTAATTACTTTTTAACTAGGAATTAGCCAGCTCTGTTTTGGAGACGATGCTATGGAAGTAACGCAACTTAACGACTAATTCAACCGATTTAAAACTGACCGAATCTCAGTGGAGAGTGATCAGCGTTCTGAGAGGATACAAAATAAACCGTCTAAAAACGATTACAAAATTTTCAAAACGTCATAGAAAAAGTGACGGTTGACAGGTGACAGGCGAAACTCTTCTACAGTCATCTAGGATGTCTAGAGCGTTTCGTTGGAAACGGTATGTCCGTTGAGAAGATACGATTTTTCATACAAAATTTGTCCGGAAAAAATTGAGATAGAAATCCGTGTGCGTGGTGAGGTAGTGTTTAGAAAAAATAATAAAAAAATATTTATTTTTAATAAACCGTTGAAAACCAATAACAAAATTTTCGAAAAGTGACGGTTGACAGGTGACAAGCGAAATTCTTCTATAGTCACCTAGGATGTCTAGAGCGTCTAGAGCACCGGATTCACGGAAAAGGGAACAGGCGGTCTCGAAACACGATTTTGGGAGGTTTTTCGCCGTTGCTATGAAAACCGCCGAGAAGATATCGACGCCGATTTTGTTTAAGAAGTATCTTGCTGGTAAATATCTTCGGGCCAAGTTCCATTAAAATTGGTCCGTCCGCTCGGATGGTACGATTTTTTATGTACTGCACAAAATGCAGCTGTGGTTAGGAGGGTGGAAAATTTAATAATGGAAGATCATCGTCTGACTGTTAGAAAGATTACAAGCCCAGACCTTTGGAATGCGAAAAACTGGTAGTTGAATCACTAAAATGCTCCCTCTCAATAATCGCACATGATACAGACGTTCTTCATAAAACATGAAATTCCAGTCAATCTTCAACCTCCATACTCTCGTGGATACTTGCGACTTCTGGTTGTTTCCGAAATTGCAGACGTCATTGAAAGGATCCCATTTTCAAAGTATAGAAAAGATAATGCAAAACATGTTGGCGGAGTTAAACAGCATTTTAATAGAAGCATCCTAGAAGTGTTTTCAGCACTGGAAGGAACAGTTTCCTAAGTATGTGGAGGCACGAAAGACTTTGAAGGAGATTAAAGTCTCAATTCCGTTATGTAAATGCCAAAGCTAGGATATTATTCTTTCGATATATACATACATATATTAATAGTGAAGTATTTTTAATGACTAAATTAAAATAACACTTTCGTTCTAGAAATAGAAATACTATTTTTTTTTTATTTTTGACCTGTGTATTTAAAATTATGTGCTATTACTCATTTGAGAATATATTACTAGAGCCATCCTCCATATTAATTTTGCTTCGATACAGGGAGAAAATAGTGTCCAGCATTCTCATTGGTCTGCTTCGATTTGCATGTCAAATTTTCCAAAATTGTCGTTTGTTTTGATTTTTATCAAGCTCTAGCTTATTTTTGCAGCAATTTTATTAATCTTTTATAAACATTTTTTTATTTTCTAAATATAGTGATACAAATTTGAACAATGGTAAGAGTTTGTGTAGTTTGTAAACATAAATATGAAATGGCATCATGAAAATAATTTCACAAGCCAGTACCCATTAGCGTCTTTACCATTTTTTAAAAGAAACATATATTTCGGACAAAAAATAATAAATATGTAGACTAAGAGTAGTGTACACACTACTGGTGAAATGAAAGTGGACAAGGGACAAAAGTGTGACCGAAATTAAACATTTTTACTAAAAAATTAGGCTATATATACCTTCCATATGGAGTCAATCAAATGAAACATATAATTGTTAAAAACAAATATTATAGATAAAGATATAGGGGCGGTAAAGGCATGGATCCCCAATAGGTCAAGTTAAAAGTAAAAAAATGTAATTGTAAAAATTAGTATAAATAATACATGCTCTCCGATACAACGTACCTAACGTTACCTGTATTTATGTTCAATTCATTTTTACCTATAGAATACAATATAACAATTTTTTTTTTTTTATTAAATAGAATTAAAAAAAGAAATGCAACAAAGTGATCGATATTGCTGAAGAACTTTGTTTTATATCTACAATAAAAAAATATAAAAAAATTATAAAAACCAGATATAGTATAATGAATATAAAAATGGAATTTTCTAAATAAAAAATATTTTTTTAATATTTATAATTGCATCGGTAACATCTAGCAAATGTTGTTTATAATTTTTAAATAGTATGGCTTATTAAAAAAATATACTACCTTGAAAATTATAAATAAGATGGCTGTGTAAGAATCGATATATTCTTAATAACAAACAATTGCTGTTATGTCCTTATGCTTGTGTCAAAATAATTTAATTACAGCCGCTTAACTATTTCAGAATTGATTTTTTGTTGAACTTATTTAAATTAGGAGAAAAGTTCTACTTCTCGAATATCTTTTCTGTTCGAAAAAAGACATTTTTGACACATTTGAATTAGAACAAAAAAGAATTTTACCATACTGAATGCGAACAATAATCTTGAAAATAGTGTTTTTTATGAATGGGGCATCCTTTCGTGCCTTGGTTTAAGCAGTATGTAATACGTTTCGCCACACACATAGATTCTTCGGTCGATCTTATCGTGCTGGCAGTAGCGATGTCACGTGATCCAGCCATATCTCACTGAGCTCAAAGGAATAAAGAATAAAACAACATTGTCCCTTTCAAGAAGGCTGATTTACCAACTAACGACTTATAGAGTGTTTCTTTCTGTATTATGCTCATTCAAGCCAAGTCGGCATTTTTTAATGTACATCTACTCTTATGCTTATTGTACAAAACGAATTAATTTACCAACGCAAAGCAGCAGATTTTCTCTATACGTGGGATATTTGGTAAATTTATAGTATCGCCTAATTTTTTCTAGAAATGGAAATTATTAAAATATTCTAGGGTATCAAAAATAGTATAGAAAACAATCAGTAGTGCAATTCTCAAACGGCTCCTTTTATCTTAACAGTGTAACGGTTGGAACCGTTATTCGTTATTTTGACACAATCACCTCCACTCAAATGTCATTTGTCGTTTATGCCTTGTGTCATCCGATGTACTAATTGCCTTTTATCTATCTATAAGGTACGTTTTAACACTAATATTACGCTAGTTCTGCCTACACAAAAGACCAGGAACACGACGCAACTAGGGACAAGAAAAGGCCGCGATGTCACACCTCTTCTTCCGAAGTAACGCGCCGGAAGGGGAAAAAACCCAGACAGGACCACAAAGTTATGTCTGGGATAAGCTACAAGGATGCAGCTACGAGCCTTCTGAAAGTAGCTATAATAGACAAGTATAACCCTTACGGTAAGATAACCACCGAAAAAGAAATCCTTGTCAAAAAGACACTGATGGGAGAGCTGGATAAAACAATCTTGTCCGCCTCCTGCAGCAAAACCAAGCCACCCACATTCAGGTCTTGGTCAAGGTACCGACCATAAAAACATGGGAAGGAGCAACACTCTCAGTTGTAAGGATGGACGAGCTTCCCAAGCTCACCAAAGCCTCTCTCTGGATCCCAGGGAACGCGCAAGCTGACCTTGACGAGAAAGAGGTTGTGCTCAGGCGACTTGAGAAGCAAAACCCAAACTTGAATGTGGCGAAATGGTGCTCCTTCCACCATGAAATCAAAAAAGACCCTGAGTGCCATTTCTTCGTCTTCGGCATCGGAGACGAAGACATGGAAACCCTAAAGGCCAAATCAATGAGGATGAGCTATGCGTTTACCTCATTGATTATAAGGCCCAAGGTCGAAAAAGAGACTGAAGCGAGGCTCAGTGAAGACTCATTGGTAAAGGACTCTCTTTTCCCTAATTTACGCCAACAGCGGAGGACGTCGAGCCAGAAAAAATGATAATCGATGATCTCCAGCAAGAAAACTCCGAGGAGCCATAAGAGACCACCCCCTCTCCACTTTCGGAGGTAGGGATGGTCGAATAATTAACCACCTTGCTGTCCAATTTTCAATGAAGGACCGGGAAGCAATACAAGAGGTAAAGTTCATACAATGTAACTTGCAGCACAAAAGGGTGGCTACGACAATTTTATGCCGCCGCCTCAATGAGCTGCAAGATACAATAGCACTCATCCAGGAACCCTGGATAATAAAAACCAAAATGTCTTAAAAATCTAAATGGTTTAATTTTTAGCTTCCCCAGCAACCAATAACCTGGGACAGCCATTTACATTCCTAGGAAATACAAAGCCCACTCAATGGCACACCTTTTCACCTCCGATTTAACTGCGGTTAGGATGGAATACGCCATCAAAAGGGAAAAAAGACCGTTAATCCTGGTATCTGCATACCTCCCCTCCGACGCAACCACGCCACCACCCAGCAAAGAAATGGAGGATCTGATTAAATACTGCCTGGAACAGAAGTTTGAGCTGGTAATAGGTTGCGACTCAAACGCTCATCACTTCAGTTGGGTCAGTAAGGATAACAACGCTAGAGGTAAGTCAATTTATGATTATATAATTACCAAAAATCTTTGTATTTTTTAAATAAAGGTACCACACCAACATTTTTAAACTTTCGCAGTCAAACACTAATAGATATCACTTTATCCACAACTGCTATCTATAAATCAATTCTAAACTGGCAAGTGTCTGATAACATTTCGATGTCAGACCACCGCTGGTTAACATTCAAAATGAACTTGATGTTGCCGACCTCCACGCTATCTCGGAACCCTAGGAAGACGGACAGGGCAATCTATGCCTACCTTTTCCAAGAGGCTCTGAGAGAGATGGAGGCCGAAACACCAAACAATAATATTGCTTTGGAAAAGTACCCGAACACTATCCAAAGCACAATAAACAATGCCTATAAGAAATCCTGTCCTCTGAGGCTGGTCCAACACGATCAGACGACTACCGCATGGTAGTGTCACGAGGAAGATGGCTAGGAAATCTTTTAATAAGGCAAGAACCACAAAACTCAAAGAGGACTGGGATACTTGTAAATATCACCTTAAATAATACAAAAAAATCGTCAGACAAAAAGAGAAAGATACATGGAGATCCTACTGCAAAGAAATCGAAGATTTCCAGCAGACAGCAAGGCTTCCAAAAGCTCTCTCAAAAGATCCACATCGAAGCATTGGTGCACTAATCAATTTTTTAATTTTGTCTTATTTTGCCCTCGATAAATTTTTAAATTTTGATAAAGAAACACATTTAATTAGACAATTTCAAACTCGTTTTAGATACTAAAAAAGTTAATAAATTAAATTTGTCCTGCTACACAAAGAAAAAACTAACCTTTTACATCTTGTAAGTGTTTAATTCAAATTAATACCATTTTTAAAAATAACACCTAAAAATCTATGTAGGATAGGGCGATTAAACAAGCTGTAGCTTACTCTTAATATTTACCTACATTCTCGCTTCCGTATCGGTTTGACCGGTAGTAGTACATAAAAAACAATCATTAAGAAAGCAATAAAATACTCTTGAGTTGAAACGGTAACAAATTAGTAACAAATTAAGTGAGCGCCTAAAAATAATAATGGCCTTGTGCTCGGTATAAATCCGTTTGCGGAAGATAAAAGTCTCACCTCGTAAATATCGGGGTATATTAATAACCTTTCGAGATATTTTCGTTTCGCTTGTTGTAACGCGGAAGATTGTAAATTTTCCGAGTGCTCGTATAAGTTTCAAGACTGGCTCTCTCTCGACATCTACTTCGAAATCGAAAATGATTGTTGCAATTCTTTATTGATATTTTTATTGCACTCCTTTTGGTACGGACGTTGAAGTAATGGAAATCATAAACAGTTTCTTAAACCGGTTCTTATTTGGATAATGCTTAAAATTTGTTTGATATTCTGGGTTATACAGGGTGTTATTACATATAGGTATTAAAAGTGACAAAAAAGAATGATACCAATTAAATCGTTATATTCTAAAATTGAAAATGGGTCAATTTTACCTTTTTTTCTTTCAGTATCCTACACTTGATTGTTAAAGCAATCACACATTTCATTGTAACCAGTGGCGGCTTGTGGTAATTTAAACTGGGTGTTCACTTTTTCCAATAATTTTATCATTTGTAAGTTCGGTTCAAAACTTTGTACAAGAGCCAATATCGCTGTTTTATTTATTATTTTAGTTTGGATTAAGTGTAGTTATTATTTTCAACATTATACTGTTGTCAAGCACTACAACTGTTAATAAATAAATATTTTAGTTAGTGTTATATTTGTTTTGTTTTTAATACATTGAAAACCATCTATAACCATTATTAGTTAGCAAACTGACTTTTTTTCATAATTTGAGATTATTTTTAAATATTTTAAGGTGAAGGGGGAGAAAAAGTCCTTCATATCTCACAAGGCAAGTTAATGTTTATTTATTCAATAAAACATTGAGTGCGACCGGTTTCGAAGTATCATCACTTCATCTTCAGGCTCGCCTAATGGAAAGGAGAATATGTGGTGTAAGGTGTGTTAACTTTGAGCCAACGATATATAAAATAGTAAAAAAAGAAAACTCACCATACTCTCCATCCACTAGGATATACTACAAACAAGTTTCATCAAATGTGGGGGATGAAATAAATTGTAAAATAAACAATGTTACAAGTTATATAAAAGTTAAAAATATTTGAAAAACAAATATTAGTCAGTTTAAATAGTTAAAAATTTAAAATTTTTCAAGACTTTTTTTTTAAATTTTTAACTATTTAAACTGACTAATATTTGTTTTTCAAATATTTTTAACTTTTATATAACTTGTAACATTGTTTATTTTACAATTTATTTCATTCCTCACATTTGATGAAACTTGTTTGTAGTATTCCCTAGTGGATGGAGAGTATGGTGAGTTTTCTTTCTTACTATTTTATATATCGTTGGCTCAAAGTTAACACACCTTACACCACATATTCTCCTTTCCACTAGGCGAGCCTGAAGCTGAAGTGATGATACTTCGAAACCGGTCGCACTCAATGTTTTATTGAATAAATAAACATTAACTTTCCTTGTGAGATATAAAGGACTTTTTCTCCCCCTTCACCTTAAAATTACCTCAACTCACACATGGCTACCCCCCTTGTCAATATTTTTAAATATATATCAGGTTATGTAGAAAGCTTCACATTGATTTTTGTGTAAAAAAGATTATATGAAACTTTACTTACCATTTTTCAGTTTTTATTGTTTAATCATTTTCACAATTTGTCACAGATGTCAAATAAAAAACATTTTTTAAATACCATTTATTAGCAAATAAATTAAGAACTAAAATGTTTTAAATGTTTATTTTATCAGTCCTATCACAATACATACTATTACATAGATACAAAATAGGATAAAGATATATAATGCCCGGCATTCTAAATGATACTCTTCGCAGTTTAACAGACCCCCTTAACAACCTATTTTCTACCAGATTGTTGTAACAATCAATGGACCTCATGTTCTTATGGGGCTTGATTTTTACTAAAAAATTTATGTTGACATTGCTTTTCATTTTTGATTTTTTTTTTGTTAATTTCAACCCCCCTTAAATCTCTCATGTTAATTCATATTTTTTTTATAATTAAATGGCTTCTTCTCCTTTAAGAGCTTAATGTTTGCTAAAAATTTCAAGTTAATATCATTTTTCGTTTTTCAGTTATGATTTGTTTTATATTTTAACCCCCCTTATTTCCCCAATATATTCATATATTTTTTCAGTATCAATAGGCTTTATCTTCTTATAAAGCTTCATTTTTACTTAAAATTTCATGTTGATATCGCTTTTCGTTTTTAATTTAGGATTTTTTTTTTAATTTTAACCCATCTTAACCCCCTATTTTTATTCAGATTTGTTAAAAAATCAATAGGCTTTGTCCCCTTGTAGAGCTTGATTTTTGCTTACAATTGTAAGTTGATATCATTTCTCGTATTTGAATTATCATGCAGACACCAAACGTGACATCGGACAGACAGACAAAGTAAACCTATGGTGACGATAGTCTAATTTATTTATAGTTTATTTATTTAAAACACACTATTTACAATTTATTTCAGACGTACTATTTAATTTATATAATACTTAGAAACTAACTAACAGTTCTAATTTATTTCTTATAATTTAACTTTTCATTACAATGCACTATACTAAACTAAACTGTGCGCCGATGAGTCGGCTATTTATATCAAGTCCAATTCTGTGCTCGTAGTTTCCAGGCGCTCCCAAAAATTCCATTTGTATGACTCAATTATTGTATATTCTTCACACGTCAGCGTTGCTTCGATAATGAATCGAGTGGCAGACTTCCAAGGTCGCGCTTACACAGGGTAGGCTGTAGATATTTCATGGCACTATAATACTCTTCACAGAATACTGTATGAAGATTGGAAAAAAATGTATAAGGTAAAATAAACAGTTTAAAAAGGTCAACAATAATATTCAACTTCTTTTATCAAAGGATACTAAAAGTTTGAAATAGCAGCACATAATTGAACATTTACAGAAATCTGTGAACTGGAATATTGAGATACACATCGTAAAATGTTATCACACTTAATTCTCCATATGACCCTTTCTAAGTGTATTTCACAGCACATTCCAAAGTATTCTTGCTCTCGCTACTGTCCTATCCTCGTGACAGACTTTTCCATGTACATGTTTACTAAAAAATGATTTGTTTTAATAAATAATAGGATAATAGTAATTGTGTCTAAATAGGTAAATCGGCTTCATCTGTATTTTCAAATTATTGAATAATTGTAGATAGTATATTAATGTTTTGATATGTACTTATAGGATTGATTAACCAGAGCATGTAAATATGTGAGATGTGACTTGTTAAGTGCCTAATCAAAATCAAAATTTGTTTAATACTTATTGCTCTTTTCGAGACATACTTTATTACCAAGTGAAACTAATTTACCAAACGTTCATTGTACATTTCCATAGTGATGTCAAATAAATACTTTATCAGAATAATCAAATTTTTCCTTTTAGCGGGTTTTGTGGGAAACAAAAAATTTACAAATTTTTTACTTACTTCTTACTTCATAGTATTTACAGTTGGTTACAAAATAGATAATTTTAAAGTAGTCTTAGAGTTAGAATTAGAATATGAAACAAAATATAAAACAAATTAGATTCGTAATACTATATCAAAATTAAATAGAACAACATCTTTAAAAATAATTTTATTTACCTTGCCTTAAAGAAGTTTTTCAGGAACAATCGTTGAATTGACACACATACTTTCAATTTATTAATGTAACAGTTCCTAATTAAACACATTTTTTTAAATGAGCACAAAAAAATAATCATAATAGAGGAATGACGAAATACGGAATGACGTTTGTTTGATTTGGTACAGTGTTGCCAGAATATGTTTTTGTTTTGTCTAAAAAATGTATCAGATTCCTCATCAGATTTTTCGAATTCTATTTGCAGAGACATCTAATTTATTAAAGAAAAAAAAGGGGGTCTTTATTGATAACAAACCCAAACAAAGAACACAATATACTACATTTAGTACAATTGTGAATTGTACTAGACTGGTAACACTGGTTTGGTAACCTTATTTGTGAGAGGAGCGCCATTTAATGTGTTCTTTGACAGTTTGAAGGATCTGTTGGCGTCACTGATCTATATTATTTTACTGGATATGATATAGGCTATATTTAACATACTAAAAATCTGTTCCACCAAGGAGACCGGAAGTGCAACACTGCTAGCCGATTTGGGCAAATTATGGTGGGATCACATAACTGAATTTTGGGATAATATGACATACCTAACCCATAATTTGATTAGTTTTTCTTCTTCTATTCCTTTTGCGGGCAATGTCCTTCGGCACAATTCACCCATAATTTGATTTTTTTTATTAAAGAAAATATAAAAATAGAAACATGAAGCTTATTGTGTCTTCACGAATATAGTAATGCTTTAAAGTCAATTTTAAATCTGCGATTTCAAAAAGAGTGGCAAATATCAAAAAGTATATTATTCTAATGAATTATCTGTTTGGAGTTAAACAAGCCCATATACAGGGTGTTAAAAAAAAGTGTCACAAAATAAAACGGGAGGTAGTATGGGCCAAAATATGCAGAAAAGTCTTAATAAACATATGTCCGCACATGAATGGTTTCAGAGATACGGAGTGTTTTGTATCATTTTTTGATTATCTTTTTTCATTCTCAAAAACTTGCTTTTCTTATCGGAGTCTACCGATGTTTTTTCATAGATACTATTTGCAGTTATTATTTTGTTGTGGGCGAATAATTTTATAAATTTTCGTTATGCCTGTTTACACTAATATTGAATTAGCTGACATGCATTTTATGTACGGTCGTGCAAATGGCAATGCATTGAAATGGAGGGAGGGCACTTTGAACATCTCATTTAACTCTATGTTGTTATTTATTGTTTATAAATATCATTGTTTTTTTATAATAATAAAAAATTGTTATAAACACAAAATGGTCCGTATCTCCGAAACCGTTAATATATTTATTAAGACTTTTCTGCTTATTTTGGGTCATACTATTCACCATTTCATTTTGTGACACTTTTTTTTAACACCCTGTACATAACAGTTAATCTTTTTAAAGGCAATCAATAAACTTCCAAATAAACTCACAACTGGAAGTGACAATATTCCTAGTTTTCTTTTCAAATATTGTGCTAATGTGCTTGTAAGACCTTTATTTAAAATTTTTAATCTAACTGTCCAAAAGTCTGTATTTCCTGATGTGTGGAAAGTAGCTAGAGTATGTCCTGTATTCAAAAATGGTGATATTACGAATATCAAAACTTAACTTCCCATATCCATTTTAAATAATTTTGCCAAGGTTTTGAAGACATCAGTGTATAACCTAATTTATGCTCAAATAAATTGTCTTATTTCAACCAATCAGCACGGTTTCATGCGACAAAGATCTACCACTTCGAATCTTGTAGAAATTACTCAGTATATAGCTAAAGCTGTGGACAATAAACAACAGGTTGATATCATATAGACTGATTGCTCCAAGGCTTTTGACATCGCGGGATTGACCACAAAATATTAATTCATAAATTAAATTATTTTGGTTTTAGTGCTTCTCTCATTACACTAATAATAAATCATATCTACACAACAGAGGACAATTTGTTGCTTACAACGGTTACTATTCTAGAATATATTGCCCTATATTAGGTGTTCCTCAAGGGTCTTATTTTGGGACCCTTGTTGTTGTTTTTTTTTATTTATTAATGATCTCTCCACATTATTAGAGTGTAAACATTTATTATTTGCTGATGATTTTAAAATTAACTCAAATGTGACTTCTCAATTACACTGTTTATTTCTACAAGAAGAATTAAATAACATCTCTGATTGGTGTACAAGTAACAATTTTTTCTTAAATTTGGATAAATGTAAAATTTGTACATATGGTTTCAAACTCCATCTGGTTTTGCATGATTATCAAATAAATAACATATCTTGATCAAGGGTTACGCAGATGCGAGACCTTGGAGTCACATTTGATTCTAGTTTGCAATTTGTAGAGCATATTAATAATATAGTTTCTCAGTCTTCCAAAGTTTTTGGATTTATTATAAGAAATTGTAGAACTTTTTCTAAAGAAATTGTTCTAAAAACGCTATATTTTCGCTCATAAGATCAAAACTTGAATACGCATCGATTGTTTGGAAACCGCATTATCAAGTGCATATAAATTCATTGGAAAAAGTTCAACGCAAGTTTCTTAAATTCTTATCTAGCAGGCTTGATGGAATTTATCCTGCAAGAGGTATTAGCTAATCTGTTTTGGTACATCGTTTCAATATCCATTTCTTACAAATACATGTAGGGCTGACGTTTCTCTATAAATTAGTACTATCGATTCCTTGAATCTTCTTCATCAAGGGGATTTTCACGTTCCTAAAATCAACTCTAGAAGTATTACTACGTTTTACTCAGACAATGCGAGAAATAATATTCTTTCTAACTCCCCACTTTATAGAATCCGCAACAACTTTAATCATGTGGCAAACTTATGCGATAGTAACTCTGATTCTCTAACACTAATTTTAGATAAATTCAGTCAATATTTTTATTTAAATTTACTTTTACATAACTCTTTAACTTTGATTTTTTGTATAATTTTATGATATTCTAGTTGTTGCTGTAATATAATGTAATGTGAACGAAATAATGTTCATGATTTCTTCTTCTTTTTTCCCTTGCATACATATATTTTTTTGTAAGTTTAATGTTAAATAGTGTTTGCTAACTGTATGGTATTGATTATGTCTATATCTTTATTGTTTAACTGTATTATACTAACATGTATGTATTCTAATTTATATGTTGGACAATAAAGACTTTATTTATTTATTATTATTATTATGAGTATTTTTATATACAGTTACATACAATTGCATTACAATTAGTAAACGTCTCATAAAATCGCCATCACGCTAGGAACAGTTGCCTATTTTGATTTTAATTAAATTAACATAACACGTCATGCCACGACTCAAAAGTTCGCGTAGTTTGGAATGCCTGGAGCGTTAAAAAAACGTCGATCTGTTGTTAGTAGATCACACCAATAAAAAAAAAAGTCTACTGATTTGCTTCATTTGTGTCCAAGACTTCTTTGATGAAAGAATTGATTTCAATTCTTATCAAAAACACATTATGGTCTAAATCCTTCTTTACATATTTATGAAAATTATTTCTTATTAAATATTAGTCTCGGCTGCCGTTAAATCATCAATAAATCGTTTATCTTCACCAATAATTTACATTAGCTACCAACCAAATTACTTACGCACCCATCCATAAACGCACACGAGCTGACCATTTGTCTCGCCGATAACGTTGATAAGATTTTCCAAGCGCTATTAATTTTCCGCGCCGAAAGAAAGAAGAGCAAAATAAAAATTGCGGTCGGAGTGCAAGAAACAAATACGAAGACTAATTACTGGGCGGTGAACGAGGCACATCTATAAGGATAGCGAATAAGAAGGATATTAGAAGTGAGAGAGATGAAGAGAAGGAGCTTATGTGTGTCTTACCAAGATCTCATTTGCATATATCGAGATTGGTGATTGGTGCGGTAGTGCAATTAGTACTATTGCTACAGAAGTGTACATTTTATATACCATACGGGGTGTTTCATATGGAAATGGATATATTTTAACAAGAATAATATGGGGACAATTTTATATGTTTGAACAAGCAACTATTTAAAAAAAAATAATTAAATCTAAATCTATAGTTTTTTTTCTGTTTTTACTAAAAAGAATAAATTACTAATATTTTTAAATGTTTACTGTTTATTTCACGTTTTTTTAATTTTTTTTTTAATGTTATCGCCGTCGCTGTGACTATGACAGTTTTGTAATAAAAGCAAAAGCAGTCTACAGCTTATTTTGTTGTCAACACTGTGAATTTTTGTGAAATTAATGGGACCTGGAATGCCAACTGATCGAAATTATTATACGGCCATATCATAAAGGTAAAACAATACGTGAAATTTCTAAAGAATTGTCTATAGCAACAACTACTGTTTTTAATATAATAAAAAAATATGTCGAAACTTCAAACATTGATGTTTGTGGCAAGAGCTCTTGGACGTCCCAAGATCGTATCTGAAAGAAGCGCAAGAACCTTATTCAAAATTTGTAAGTCTGGAAGAAGAAATACGTTGCGAGAAGTTATTGAAAAGTGGAATGCAGAGACAGGTATAAACGTTTCTCGAGAATGTTGTTGCAAGTATATTCATATATTCATCTAAGCTTTTATAAGGTATAGGTTAATATTTACTTTATAACTTTTAACCATTAATTTATTAAAATTTGTAGGCCAAAGAAAATCCATTACTGACATAGAAACAAAAATATAATCGTTACATTTTGACTAAATCTACTCTTTAGTGGTCTAAAAATGATTGGGGTAAAGTCATATTTAGTGACGAAAGTAAATTTGATTTATGCGTAGGGGATTATCGTAAATGCGTAATTCAAAACAAGACAGAAGCCTTCCATAAAACTGCATTAAACGAACAGTTTAGTTTCCACAAGGCGTTATGGTTTGGGGATGTATGTCAGATAGAGGATTGGGCACTTTAAAATTTATTGAAGGGACTGTAAATGCAGATAAATACAAAAATTTTAATAAAGACTCCTTGTTACCAAGTGAGTAAATTATATCCGAATGAGGATTGTATATTCCAACAGGACGGTGCATCATGTCATACCGCAAAAACAACCAAAAATGGTTTGGAGAAAATAGAGAATTATCAAAGCATTCAAACAAAGGCTGCTTTTAATAAAAAATCCTGTAAGGCGGTTTTAGAATTAAATTATTGAACGCGACGTATGTCTAAGCTTTATTATGACATTTCCTCTAATAACATAAAGTATGAAGTTGACTTTTGTGTACCAGTCTTGTGACCGTGTGTCTTCTGTTGTAACCTAATAATTCGAAATTTTGAAATACATTATTGAGTTTTGATAGTATTTTTTAACCAATTGATGCAGGAGTTTCATTTCACTTAAACAATTTTACTGACGAACAAGTGAAAAAAAATTTGTTTCGATAGGACGAAATATTGACAGAAAATGGAGATAGAACTGATGGTTTGTTAATATGCATGTTACAACAGAATATAAAAACCTATTTTTGACTATTTCTTTTTTTATAGGTTTGACAGCATTGAATATGTTGCTACGAAGCTTATGCTACCCTAGTCGTTTGATTGATTTAATTAGTATATTAAAGTATAAGTGGATATAACGGTCTTTAAAACACGCGCGATTTTTCGAGCCCGACGGAGTGCTCGAAATAGAGCAAGTGTTTTAAAGACCAGTTATCCACGAATACTTTACGCTATTATTTTAAATTGGTATAGTTTGAAATCCTAAATATTGGTATGATTTCTACAAAAATATAAAAATAAGAACTAATAACTGAAAATGGTTGAATTTGTGATGTAACATCAGTATACCTCGTTGTCATAAAAATGAGAAAAACAAAAATGTATTTTTAATCTGTCACGTAAGATTAATTGTCGCAACAGTTGTTATTGTTTAAAATAAGTTCAAATATTAAGTATTTAAATAATAAAGCAGAATCGCGCTTAATACCACAAAAATCCGAAGCGGTTTATAAAAAAGAATACGATAAATTCTACACGTGGATGGAAGAGCAAATGGTTACACATATAGATGAACAAGTTGTTCTCGCTTATCTCCAGAAAATGTCGGAACAGTATAAAGTATCGACTATGTGGACTATCCATTCAAAATTACAATGTATGTTGAGGATAAACAAAGCGGTCCATATAAAATCGTTCGTCAAAGTGCATGCATTCATGAAGGCAATTAGCAAAAATGAGGTAGTCAAGAAGGCATATGTATTCGAGAAAGACGATTTGCGGAAGTTTTTTACAGATGCACCGGACATTACGTATTCATTTTTGAAGGTGGTTGCTATTTGTGGCAACTTTGGCTCTTGTAGAAGATGTGAATTGTGCGATTTACGCTTATCTGATAAATAAATTTTTTAAAACATTTCTCAGAAATATTTTGACATTACAAGGCACTCTTGTCAGATCAATATTTAAAAGTTGATGTTACCATGGTAACTTTAAAACAAGCGCGTTTTTTAAATTTCGTTTTAAACACGCTGAGGCGTACTTTAAATAAGTAATATGATGTAAAACTCATATCATAAGACTTGCTAATAATTTCAGTTCAATGAGCAATATAGATTGGATACTTGGTCATATCCAATTTAAAATGGTTTTATATGACTATCTAAACATTTTAAGTTTTTAATCTAAACATTTTAAGTTTTTTATTATAGATATATATCTATCAGTTCAGCACTTTTTTCTGTATTTTTCGGTTTTGGTATTTATCTGCCTCCGTAAATGTACATTGTACTTATTATAATTTGAGCATCATGGTATACAATTACATATATTTGGCTGTTATGTTAAGAAAACTACTCATGTAAAAAGGCCATTAGGCCTGTTTGAGTTTTGGCAAATAAATAAATAAATAAATATTTGACGTATTACGAGAAATTCCAATAATTTCTCGAATATTTATGAAAATTTTTGCAAGAAAACCAATACTCTCATAATCGCCTAATGAGATTGATGGCTGCATGTCCTTGGCAGGGCCCCACCTTAGCCCCGAGCCCGTTGAAATAGGTTCGAATCATTTGCCGCAACATTTATTACGAAGAGAGAGCGTTCCCTCTTATTCCATTTTCGTATCTGTATCTCTGTAATTGTATCTTTTAATTGCTTCAGTCCGTATGTCTTGTTCTTAAACGATTCCCATTTGAAACTCGATCGATCTGTGTGTGTACGCGCTGCAAGGTTTATGGGGAATTTTGATTTGTGGACGACAACTTGTTGGTACGAACACATGCAATTTACTCGGTTCTTTTTATAGATTAGAAATAATGTCTACTGTCCTCATGGATGTTTTATGGCTAAGAAGCTAAATAAGAATTCTGAGAAACGTATGAATCACATAACGAGTAGTATATTCACTATATTTCATCAAGATAATATTTTTAAATTGAATAAATTTAAAATATTCAAAATTCTAAACAAAGCACAGAAATATTCAAAAGATTTCCTACTAAATTTTTAAGATAATTAAAGAAATTTTTTAATAAATATCTACATTAACGAATAAATAATTAAATATTATTTATTAATCCTTTTAATAATTGTGCAATCTTATTTCGCCCCAACGATTATTGTAATTGGTTTTGATATTTGGCACACTTTATATGTTTTGGTAGTATCTTTCTGTGTCAATTAACTTATTGGTGTATAACTTATGGTATCTACCTTGAATTTTTGTCTATGTTTATGTCACATACAATGAGAGTTCATCTATTAGACAGCTATTTTGGACAGTTCTTGCTTTTCCAACCTAGCTGCCTATTCTGGTGACACGTACACTTTGTATATTTTAGCGGTAATTTTTGGTACTATTATTATAATGTTAATACTAATTATTGTTGTACAGACCTTGTAATGGTATAAATATGTTTATAATTATGTTATTTGAAATAAGAGCTCTGACCCACTTTGGGGGTAGTTCTTGATTTTCCAGCTAGTGGGAATTATTTGAGTTTCTTCAGGTTCCATTGTAGTGACACTTATTTGTAGCTTGTTTAATTAGATTCTTTGAATGGAGCTTATGAGTTTTGGACTTTTTGTTGAACATTGTTTTGTTATGATGCCTGTGTGCTTTGCGATCACATACTTTGATTTTCTTTTACTATACGGAGAATGGTCGCACTGCGCAGCTTTCTGAGTGCCTTTTAAAAGGAGATAGAAAACTCCGCCATTTTAAACCCCCTATTACGTGTTGCCTACATCTTGGCATAATATTTTTAATAGGTGCGTTTTAATCATCCGCTTCTGCTTCGGAATTGTCGGTTTTCTTGTTTTAATCTGACAGGTTAAAACGACTAAACCGACAATTCCGGAAGCAGAAGCGGATGATTAAAACGCACCTGATATTTTGCTTGCTGCTGTCAATGTCAGTGAATATTATTTTTGAAGTCACAGTTTATTGCTAAAGAATCAGTTAGCTCACTCGGACCAGTTGAAAGTTCCAAAATAACATTCACTCCAGGGATACAAATTCAGGATACTCTGAAGACTGCTGTTTTATTATAGGCGGTTGTCATATATTGTATTATCCGAGTTGCACAGTGTATAAACTGGAACATTGAGATCAAAAGTGCCGACGCAGAGTGAGCGATCTGATTCTTTAGCTGTTAACTGTGTCACAGGAATCAAAATGGTCGTGCCCTATGTTGGGCGTGTCGGACCTTTCTCTTGCCCCGTATAGTAATTAAAGTATGTGTTTGCGATACATTTAAATTACCATTTTTTGCCAATACAATGCTACAATTTGCTGGGTGTGTAGTCATTCCCTGGACCTGTCCAAAAAACAATTTTAGCGTAGCAAATGCTAGGTCAATATGTTCCTAAAATGAAAGATGTTTGTATTTATAGGTTATATCAGGTATATGGCCCTTGGTTCTTTATTTAATGTGTATTGAGTTCCTAATTTCCAACTCTTTTTCTGGTTAAAAAACTGATTCATCAATTCAGATATGTTTAGTAATCTTCGCTACTTTTCTACATTAGGAGTATTTTAATCCTACGGTTTTCGTTTATCACGAGTTGGATCAAAGATCATGTTTCTACGTGACGGATCGAACCTATTTATGTTTTTAAAAGCTTCGGATGACGTGAGGGTGCCGGGCCGTAGTTACTTACAAGAAAACGCCTGGTGCTTATACGCTAATTTGCCCTATAAATGCCTGTGGTACTTCAATAACCATAAAATATTGTTACACAAATTTTTGGTATCACAATTTATTTCAACTGAACTTTAGCAATAACAATGCAACTGATAACATTAACGTGTAACGTCTATCATAAAACTGAAAACTGACGTCAGAATCATCCTTATATAGCTTGCTTGACCCTTCTCGAACCTTCGCACAAACTGTCGTCTAGAATATTCTTGACGGGTAATGACATTTCGATACATTTCTGGACTATTCTATCTTCTTTTACTTGTATTTTTATTTATGACGACAGCAGCACACTGTAGGGCGATGAGTTACATTCCACTTCTTTTTCTATCTGTACGTTTCCTATAATAGCAGCAGGCTACTGCAGGGTGTTGCGTAACATTTCTCCTTCCTTTCTAGTTATTCGCCCCGAATAACTTGATTACTGGACCTAGTGGAACTAATGGGGAGGATCTGGACCATGGTATGGAGCTATCTTTACAATTTGAACTACGTTGATTTTACTTCCAGCTGACAGTAGAATGCGGCAGATCAGGTCGTTGACTTTCCTTAAGGATGGAACAGGGGCCTTTCCAGTTCCGTTGCGATTTCTGACGAAGTCCACCTCGCTGCTTAGGATCGCACAGCCATACCTTGTCGCTCCTCTCAAAATGTGTATATGTGGCACGTTTGTCGATTCTAGCTTCTGCTTTATCGGTGTGGGCTTTCAGTCGATCTCGAGCAAATCCATAGACCTTTGTCCTGCCATTCCATACATTACATTTTTTACACCAATCCGCTACATCCCATCGGCAATTGATCCAATAAAATTTTTTCCGAACTCGTGCCAGTGTCCTTTTAGTATCAAAGTGTCCTCCTGAACGGCTGCTATGAAGCTCCTCCAATAATTTTTTCACCTGTGACCTCTGCAATATCAATTGGCGGACTACATGTACTTCATCGGGGCTCTCCCACTTCCGGTGCAATAGGCCATCGTGAAAATACAGGAAATCCCACTGAGTCCAGTAGCCTTTTATAGTCCTACTGTATTTGGCTATCTCTTGCCAAGTAGTTATGACATTATTTTTGAGCCATTCTTGGACAACCTTTAAGTCATTGTCTTTCTTCTGGCCCTGTCTCAGATTTTCAAGGGTGATTTCTTCTTCGTCGCCCTCCGGCTTGATAGTTGTGGCCCGAAGAGTAACTTTATCAACCGGTTTTTTTTCGTTCTTCGAGCCTTTCACCATACCAGCATTGTTCCTCTAAACGGGGTTGCCCGAAGAGAATGTCTGCGTTGCTATGGAGACCTCCTTGATGCTTTACTTTCTGGTTATTGTTAGAAAGCCGGCTCGGTGTGGGTGATTGGCTTCTTCGGGACGCATAGCTGCTGTAATTAATTCTTGTTGGTCTTAATGATGGGCTTGGACAGATTGGTCTGTATGATTTTCTGGTCTCATTCGCTGATTGTCGATTTATAGAATGAGCCATGCTTCTACAGGTTCTTTGAAGGTGCCCGATTCTTCCGTAATTGAAGCATCTCCTGCTTCCATTTTAACTGTTTCGATGCATAGTTCGTAGGATATTTAAGATTTGGGGAATAGCATTAGTATTGACCTCCTCACTTTCCTGGGATTTAATTTTCCTCACTTTTTCACGAGAAGATCTTGATGGGAGTTTTACCGCTTCATATTCCTGGTCTGCAATCAGTTTCTCCCTCAGCGTCTTGTGATGTTTTAAACGAAGGACTTGCTGCATTTCCACATCTTGTAGTCCATCAATGAATGCTTGTATTCCGAGTTGTTCTTGGAAATCGTTCGGCACCTGTGGATAGGCCAGATGAATCAACCTTCTTAGGTCAGCCTCGAATTCCTGTAGACTTTTATTATGTTTTTGACTACGAACCTTTAGCCTGGCTTTGGAATACCCGTTGCAAATGATGCTGGCCATATCTTGTCTCCAAAGCTTGGACGAGAGATGACTAACTGGGTTCCTCTTGAGGAAGTAACTGTAAAACGGTTGCTGCCTGACCTCGCAGTGACACTATCAATGAAGCCGCCATCTCTTTCTCGGCTCAGCCATTGGCTCTAGCTGCAGATTCAAATTGGAGTCGATATGATTCCCAAGTTGTCTGATCGTCAAACGTGAGTGGCTCAAGGGTCTTGCTAGTATAATTTTGTGAAACTGGGATTCGAATGTGGCTTGGTTCGGTTATGGATGAAGACGAGGTAGTAGTGTTTGCAACTTCAATGCTGTTTACTGAAGCTTGGCTGTGAATTCTTTTTTCTAACTCAGTCATTTCAGCTCCAATTTGCCTTACGAATTCTACTCTAGCCTGTTCCTGTTGTTTTAAATTATTTAGTTGTTGTTCTAAATTAGTTTTTAAATGCTCTTGTTGTTCTAAAAGATCTACTCTAATTTTAAGCTGACCAATCTCTTGCTTAAGGGTTTCCTGTATTTTTAGTAAAGCATTCATAATTTCTACCTGAGCTTTTTTATGCCCCTTTTTCTTCTCTTTTTCCTCATCCTTCCTGCGTCTTTCCTTCTCCTCCTCTTCTTTCTTTCTACGCCTTTCCTTTTTCGCCTCTTCTTCCTTCTTACGCCTTTCCTTCTCCTTTTCTTGCCTCACTCTCTCCTACTCTTTGTCCTTCCTACACCTTTACTTTTTCTCTTCTCGCCTTAATCTCTCCTCTTCCATCGTCAAAAACCATGCTAGTGGGCCTGAAGTATCGATGCCTGCTTCGTACTCAGTGGATCTAGTATTTACCTTGAGCTTCTACTTTGTATCCCACCGCTGTCACCAATGTTGCACAGGTTTTTGGTATCACAATTTATTTCAACTGAACTTTAGCAATACCATACTCGAGCCCTTTCCACGCCTGGTATAGGATGAGAGCAAAAAGTGTATTGGTTAAACAGTGCGAATGGCAAGTATATCTTAGATAATATGATATCGATGGATTTAGTTGGTGTTTAGTGGCGTACTTTGATTTGTATAAGATAAAGATGGTTGTTTCGTCTATCGGCAGTATTGGGATTAACGTAAACGTTTTTAATTTCGTTCACCTAGACATTGTAGCCAAGAAGAAAAATTCCTTTCAGTTTTTTCATATTATTTGGCAAACCCAATTTCTAATACAAGGTATGATTGTCTTTACTTTTATTTGCTTATTATTTTTTTTATGTATCAGCGAGGTAGAAAAATAAGTCCAACTTTTGCACAGTATTGTACAGCTGACATTTTCTCGAATTACTTATGATCGAAAATATATTCTATCGAATATTATTTATTCGAAATATATATGATTTAAATACAAGTGATACAATGGAACTAAAATTAATTAGGTCGAAAGGACAATATATCGAAAATCAACGGATTAAAAATAGTAAAATGGAAGAAAATTAAACGTATAATGGATTGGAAAAGTATGTTTATAAAATTGTTAATTCTCGAAACCTGTTGGTTCCTCAGTGACCATTTATTGTTCGTTAATAATAATTCCATAAATTTTGATCAAATTATTACTTCTCTGTCTTTTTAGAAATATTGACAGACCATGTTTCCTTGAAGTAATCCAAATATGATCCGATTTTTATTCGATTAGTTGTTTCTCCGATCAAATGTATCCGATCAATTTTGTGTCATCCCTATTATGCTATTGATTTTTGAATGAAAAAAGTCATTTAGTTAAGAATCTTAAAAAAATGTTAAATTGTTATCCTTTGATTTTTATTTATGAATTTCTATAAGCATTTCCAATTTTGTGATTTAAATTTCTGCCTGATTTTAGGGTTCTAGTGACCAGTTGTAACATCAAGTTCTACTGATCGATTTTAGGAATTGGGATTCCTTGCAAAAATTCGACTTCTATTTTACTCAAAAATCAAGGGTGAATTTCAAGACGCCGACGATTCGACTTTAGTTGGTTTTACTGAACGAGAGTGGCAGAATTACCATCATCAAATCTGCTCACTAGCACTCAGCCTTGAACTTGCAAGGAAAGCGACTAGTAAAAGAAAATTTTCTTTGTTTTCAATTTATTTTAGTTATTTTTTAATGCCTATTAGGTATGGTAGAATTAAACGAATCAAGCTATCTTTTACTACGAGCGAAACTGGCTGCCAAGCATATTTATCTGACATTCGAAACTTGAACGTTGCCTTTGGCTGTAAATTGTTGTAATTGCCTTTGTAGTTTAATTTCAAACGTAACAATTCAACCTCAGCATGGATTTCGGTCTGCGGTAAATCGCAAGGTAACATTACTTACGGATATAAGTAATTACATTTTTATTCTTATGGTTTTCAACAATATAGATAATGTAAGTAAAACCTTTTTGTATAATTAGAAGCATTAATCTTTAGACTGTGTTTATTTATTATTAAGGCAAAATGTCAAAGATATACAATTTGTTACTCATTTTCATTATTCTGTAAACATCAATACCAAAATGATAGATGAGGATTTCCTTACACACTTCTTTTCTTATTCTTTAATTAACTATGCAAAGTTGCCTGACTTTTTACATTCAAAGATTTTAAAAAAAAATGGGGGTATGTGATACAGTTATTTTTTTATTTTGTTTGGTATACTCAAAACTGTCGATTTTTTAGGATTGTGCAGAGTAATAACTGTCATTCACAGTGATATCAATTTCAAATGATTGATATTAATCAAGGAGGTCCTCATTGATAATTAATGCATGACGTGTTTAACTCTATAAATTATGTCACAGCAAAGTAATACAGATGTAACAAACAAGCCAATAATTATAGAAATGTTAAAAAACTCTTTCAGTAATTAATTCGACGATAAAGTCCAATGATAAAACTCCGCCGTATAACATAAACGAACACTTTCCCTTCTAATTAAGTGATTATACGTACATATCAAAAGCAGTACCTACTATTCAAATTAAACCTGCTACATTTCTCATCTGAACCCACTAACAAATTGCTATAGGTGTATCCAAACAGAAGCAATGACATCAATCAGCGTTGTCACGATAACAACAATCATTTCTTACAAGGTACGGCATTAGTCAATGCTACCAACGCGACGCTTATTAATTCATTGTGGTTGGTGTAGAATTCGTATCGATTTATCTTCGTTTTATTCGAATTGTCCAACATATTTTGTAGGTACCGTTTCGTACCCCTAAAAGAAATAAAAGAGGTGGGCGAGGTGGGATGGGCAATAAAAATCGAGTTATTTTTCATTACGATACTTTCTGAGAATAAACTACACTTTCTGCGAGAAGAAAATTAACTGCAAATGAAAATATAAGGCAGCAATTTACATTAGTATGTCTGTCTACTAGAACAACATAATTTTAAATAGTTGTAAGGTATGTCATCTCCTTTTCTTATAATAGTTTAATATTAAGAGTTAATTTGCATAACTTACTGGCCCTTCCTATGGGGCCTCAATATTACATTCGTGCAGACGAAAAAATTTTCTTACCCCCATTTTTTAAAACTTTTTTTTATGTTTCCGTCTGTGTGTATGTATGCCGGCACCATAACTCTAGAACGAAAGTTTTGATTGACTTACTGTTTTGATATTCTTGAATAATTACTTCTAACTTAGAACCCTATTAATTTTCAGAATTTTCGGTTCATCCTAACTATTTTAATATCAATTTTCTTTAAATCCGCCCATGCAATTCTTATATGACTAAATTTAGGAATTCCAATTATTTCTATCGCCTAACATTCCTAACATTCTTTACATTCCATACATTGCAAACATTATCCAACGACCTGTCAGACAACAGCTGTTGATTGTAAAGATGAGATTTCTAAGACGGGTTGCGACCTTCATAATTGCAAACATAGCCATTTTGGAGGCTATTTTTATTCAAAATTAGTCGCCAAGCCTGCCAATTTCTAAAAAATATATAAGCAGTTTCTTAAAAATTACTTTTTTATGGTGGTGCTAACTTAAACTTACCACTATTTCGCCCCTAGCCACAAAAACACCTTCACTGGCTCTCTGTTGCAACCCGATAGAATAATTAACCGGCCATTTTATTTGGCAAAAATCCTAATAATGCTTGGCTGTGCCTATCAAGTATCAAGATGTCAACTGTGATGTGTGAATGGCTCTTAAATGTCAAATTATTTAAAAATGTATGTGTGCTTCTTTTGATATTTATTGCAAATAATTTGTAGTGTATTTCAATTCAGGCTTTCCATAAATAAAGGTACAGCAAGACAGATAATATAATGTTCTTATACAAAGCACTTTTTTATTATACTCTTTTATATAATGCTGGTTCTTTGTAGATAATTTTAATTATACGATTTTGGATTACATTAATGAGTTGAAGTGCAATATCATATAGTCCACATTATACCATATCGCAAAATAGATTCAACCAGCGAATTGTAAATAATAATTAGTCATAAATTTCCTCAATTCATAAAATTTAAAAATGAATCTTGTAACTTGGTTGTTAATTACGTAATGTGGTCAACCCATTTCATATTTTGATCTATTATGATACCCCATTTGAAAGCTTTTATTGTAATTTCCGTATCTTAAACTATAAAATTAAATAAGATCTGTTAAGGTATTTAAAATATTATTTTTATTGGTTAAAAATGGAGTGTTTAGGCGAGTTTGTTTTATGGGTGTCGAAAGTAATTTAACACAAATATTAACACGTTATTATCAATTATAAATTATTCTAATTTTAATTTTGGGCAGTGAAATTAAAGATATTAATAAAATTTGGATATTAACATAGATTTGAGCTACATTTTATATTAATAAAAGTTGATAGATTATGATTAGTTTTCTCAAAAAAACAAAAACGAAGAACATATTTAATTAGTATAAAACTCAATGATTTCTTAGGATCGCAAGCTCTTATTGGTTGAAATCACAAAATTTTACTATTTTGTCAAAAATGAAAATATAATCTTTTTAAAATTAGTTTCAGATAAAATTTCATTCAAGCATCGTATATTTCTATGGAATTGCATCAACTTGGCTTCACCACCTGCTACGTAATAAATGTTTTAATGTTAATAATTCTAATAATAATTCAAGCTGAACTTGTTTAAACTTGAAAATCACAAAAAAACATTTTTCATGCATTGGCGCCGTCAAGCTCAGCCCACTCTTGCCCATAAATTAATAATTGTCTTCTTTTTTTTTTTCAATATTTTTTGAATATTTTTTTGACTTAAGAATATCGTGTTCCATAATTATTTACAATTCCACAGAAAGATACCTAGTAGAATAAAATCTCTGAATGGATCATTGACCATCTTCATCATTGGGTACCTGTTTAACATTTCGACTTGAAGTGATCATCGAAATCGCGTTGAAAGAAGTGCTGTTTTGACCTGAGACACAAGAACACTGGTCTGAATACATGTCTTTGGCATCCATGTTTATGGTCAACGATGTATCGTGTGGCAGCAACATGATTTATTCGATGGTCACGGTTCTTGGTGTACACGTCGTTATTATCGATGTTTGATATCGTTTCAGGTGACAGGTCAAAGTGAATCTTCCGTTATATTCCTCTTTTTTACATTAGCGTACCTAATATATAAAACTGGATGATTAATTAACCTTTACAATAATTCGCAAGGAATCATTTCCTACAAGAATTATTTTTGATAATTCGTCAATGTACTGTTAACCAAATTCAAAATATATGGCGTCTGTTACAGAAAAAGTTCAATTAATTAGACAAAACGTCCAAATTAATTTATTTCTGAGGCCATATTACTAGAATTACCAACTTATCTGTATTTTTCCTCAATACACTGAGAAAAAAGATTTTGTAACTAATAAACTAATTTATTTTTTAAAGATATTTTAATTTTTAAACTTACTAATTACTAATATTAAAGCAATATTTTTATGGTTAAAAAATAAATAATACAATGCAATATTTTCAATAGTTATAAATCAAAATTGTATTGTAAGAGTAGAATAATAAATGTTTATTTTTAAGTAAAAATGGTGACGCTTATTTTAGAATTCAATGTTTGTTATATATCAGAATTTTTCGGTATGTAAAACCTTTACTGAATATCAGTTTTCAAAACCTTCGTTGGATGATTTTCAGTTAGACGGAGAGCTGACCACGAAGGGGTAGGAGTGACTCAGTGCATTAAAATTTTTATCATTTACAGGTTTAATTATTACCGAGATAGTGAGCAAGAAGGCATTTTGAAAGAATCACGTAAGGGTAAGGCTTTAACTATGCAATTTTTTTATGAAAACTGATTGATAAGGTGAAAATTTGCAGAATCATCGGAGATAATGATGATAATGATCAAAATATGTTCATGCTTTATGTTTGTATTACTAATTCTAAAGTGACAGTTATTATTAGTAAAAGTTAAATTACTAAAGAAAGGCGTTGATGGCTTATTACAGAATAATGGCTGTTAAGGTGAATACAGCACCCCCTTATAATTTTCGGACAAGCATATCTCAAAAAGTAATTTTTTTTAAAGTTAAAATTTTGGCAAAATAAATAAGGCAATAATATCTAGAATATGCTTATATTTTAAAGTTTTAATTATTTTTAGTTTCCAGGAAAAAAAATCAAAGTGCTTTAAATTTTGAAATATCATAATGAAAATAAATGCATTCCTCAACAGCAGTATTCTTGATATAATCCCCAAAACCCCAAAGTGCTGCTTTCTGGTGTAACGCGACTGTAACTATAGTATCGTACACTCTGAGTTATCATTCGTTTCTTACAATGATTTACACCAGTTTAAACCAGAAAATAGCACTTAACGAGGCGTTTTAGCCACTAATTTCGGCGAATTTTAAAAAATCATTAACAAGAGATTAAGAGCTTAAATTTGGGGAATATATTAAGAATAGTGCTGTTGAGAAATGCATTTATTTTCATTATGATATTTCAAAAATAAAGTCATTTGATTTTTTTTCTTGGAAACTGGAAAGAAATAAAACTTTAAAATATATGCATATTTTAGATATTATTGCCTCATTGATTATGACAAAATTTTAATTTTTTAAAAAAATTACTTTTTGAGATATGCTTGTTCGAAAATTATAAGGGGTGCTGTAATCACCTTAAAACGTTTTTCTACAATCGTGGTTAATAATTTTAAGTTAAGGTAATTTTGGATTTCAGAAAAGTCACTCTCGACCAAATTTATAATATTTTGCCACGTACAACTGCTACATGATATAATACAAAACTATTGAAACATAATTTTTTGGGGGCAGGTAAATGGAAGGTTGTTGCACAGCATAAGTATACCAGCAGATTCACTCGAATATTTTCGGACGCGCAATTTCTTTGAGCAACTTTGATGGCCTGTTCCTACCCTATAAAGGTTATTTTGAATCCAGCGTTAGTTGTGAGCATATCGGTCGTTAACAGAAGTATTTTCGTGATTTTTATCAATATGAGTTTTGTGCTAAAGGGTATTTAAACACTTCTCGCAATTTCTCTTATACTATTTTCTATTCCTTTTGGGGAAGTGGTAACTTCATAAATCGCAAATGTATTTAATTTATGCGATCATTTCGTAAACTTTTTGTTTTCGGAACATGCATTCAGGTACAGAGAACTGCCAACAAAATGAAACAAGTCTTTATTAAAGGTTATAGATATAATGCATAGTTTACAACTAACCGAAGAAAAATTTCCGACAGCAAATTTCTAACTCAAATCAAGCTCTAATAACAGACTATCCAAAAATTAATATTTCACAGATATATCTGCGGTTCTGTATCTGTAAAGTGTAGAGATGGGTTAACCCACGGCACTAAGGCCTCACAAGACCAATTGTGTAGCCTCCTAAGTAGATAGGCCCCTCCTAGCTCGTGAGCCAGCCTACAGATTTAATCTAGTTGACAACGTCGCCAAGAGGTACTTCTCTTATATCGGCCGGTGTTAGCCAATTTAGGCCCAACATAAATTTTATAATAAATAAGCTCGTCGGATAATCGTAGAGGATATGCTTGAGGTCTCATCTTTTTATTCGCACCCCTTACAGAGTGCAGATTCTAACAGCCCCATGATATGGAGATGCTTTCGTAGTTGGCAATGTCCAGTCAGAATGCCTGTGATCAGACGTAGATTATGTCTATTCCTAGTCAAGTATTCGTTCGCTGTAGTGTTGTCAGGATAACTAAAAAGCTCCCCGGCATGTCTGCAGCTTCTTGTTTCATCTAATCTTTCCTTAAATTTCACAAGGGGATGTTCTTTAATTAGGTTTGTTGCTACCGATGTTGTCAGTTAAATAGAAGGGCCAGGTTCAAAATGTATTTGGTTGGCTGCCTTCTCGGCAAGTGAATCAGCAAGACGGTTGTTACTTTTCGATGACTTTTTGATACATCTTAAATTGACCACAGTGTAGATGCATATTTCGGCCAAAGCTTCTTGAATTTTTAATCCTTACCCCGAATAAATTCGAGGTCTGTACAGGGTGAGTAGTGCTTGTTTGCTATCTGCATAGATGAGCATGCTTCTTCCAGTGATATTATTTCTAGTGATTTATTTTGCTGCTACGAGAATTCCCGTGAGCTGGGTTTGAACTACACTGGCACTACTGCTCACAGCCCATTTTATGTTTAAGGATCAGGAGTATATTCCATATCCTGAGCCTTGTTTTATTTTAGAACCGTCGGTGTAGACATGAGTCGTACCTGCCACTTCCGGCTCTTCTATTTGTTCTGATATAATTTTATATGATTTTTGGAAAGTAATCTTGAGTCCATGTTTGCTTGAAGCAGTGGGAGCGTATCGAGCGCCTTCTGCAAAAAGCCTCACTAATAGCCTTGCTAATAGCTGTCAATTTTTGTGTATTCGGTACCTAAACAAGTGTTAGCACAGGTCTTATGATGGCCGTGTGTGTCTATGCGATGACTTTGAGAGAGATACCTCAGATGCGCCCAAAGGTGATTTAATAGAAAAATGTTTTGGGTAAAAGTGCAATTTACACTTCCGAAAAGGCATTATAAATACTGACATTTATTTGGAAATTCATATATGCCTAATAACAATTTCGTCAAATCTATTACATCCAACGAAATAGTTTTTCAGGCGCATTTTGAAACTTTGTGTGTACAAGAAAAAGTAAAATAAAGTAACTTTATTTCAATCATTAAAAGTTTAACATCCATGTAACAATTTTAATTACAACTATATACATGATTTATAGGCTAGGTTAAGAGTATAATTATACTTATATAAAATATATAAACAGAAAGTCAGATAATAAGAATTAAAAATTAATAAAATAGATACATGTTTAAAAAAATATATACTTTAGTATTTAAAATTAGTTTTACATTGCAAATCTTTAATGTATTTTTTTTTTGTACGAGTAAAAATTTATTTTCATTATTAAATTAATGTTTTTATTTTTGACCATCCTCAAATAGAGCCAATTCGGGAATTTACAAAAAAAAAATTGTATTTGTTCACCATACTATTACGATATATGGCTGTGACACTATATTAAACTAATATAATACTTCAATATATTAATTGTAGCAGGACAATTTTTGACGTATTCAAATGTTTAATTTAAAACGCAATTATTTGTTAAACACGGGCCTGTTTATTTAGCAGAAAGTTGTTCACCATTTGAAGCCACAGCATAGAGATTCCAAGCCACCGAAAGTAATTATATTAGCTAATTGTTCTCTAGTTAATAAGTATTAAGTTGCTATGAATTATTTTAATTATTATTAATTTTATTATTTTTATTATATTATTATTTTTTTTTATTATATTATATTCTATTGGTGATTTTTTTTTTGATGATTTTAAGATATTAAAATAGGAAAAGAGAGACGATTTTTTAAAAAAATGAATAATGAAATTTTAAAATTTGTCAAAGCCAAGAGAAAAATAGCAAATAAATTTAAAATTATGCTTGTGAAACAGTGTTCCGTACCACAGTCGTTTTAAAATAAGTAAGGGAAATCCCTACACATACACCGAAAGTAGCAAAACCAGACAACAAAAAATGTTTGCAGAGTTATTTTTTATGGTTGTAGACGTCCAGAAGCTTTCATTGCCAGTAAAAAATTAAAAAATCTATCGATAAGCAAGTTTGCTTTAAATTTGATAGGTTAGACGACAGCTGTTACCTCCGGGACATAGTACATGTTTGCACCTCTCCCTTGTACCCAACTATAAATAGCATGCAACAGAACATACCTTGCCACTTTTTGCAGTCAGGTGATAGTTTTTGCATAAGAGTTTTTGCATAAGAGTTTTTGCATTAGAATTTTTGCATACCAGTTTTTGCATAAGAGTTTTTGAATAAGATTTTTTGCATAAGAGTTTTTGCATAAAAGTTTTTGCAGATAATAGAAAATACACGTAACTAAAATTTAGAATAAGAGTGCAGGTGGATGAACTGAAAAGAACAGAAGTAGCAAAATAGGAAAAAGCTTAAGAAATGAAGATGTAGCAAGAGACAGGGTTGGATGAAAAAAAGATTTATAAAGAATATAGAGCAGGAGACCCTTTGTGGATATGAAGAATATAAGAAAAAGAATATAAACAATATCTACTAACAACGGTGCCCAATATAAGCAATAGACAATACGCAATAAGCTTCTTTCTATACGAAAGTTAAGTGTCTATCTTTAATTTTAATTATATGTACAAGTCCAGCTTTAAGTCATTTACACAACCCAAAGAGATCATTTCTTCAGTATATCGTGAGAGTAATCGGAACTTAATGACACGCAACGTTTTTAGCAACATTGTAACCAAAATAATCCAGTTTTTTTAAATGTCGATTAATTAAGTGAAGTTAATCAACAGTTTATCAGTGCTAATCGGAATCGGCATAATGTTTAATTCATTTCCAAGCGAAAGCAATCTCTGAAAACCTGTCGTTGTCAAATTGGTGTCGGTGTAGGTGTGAGGAACCCAATGAAGGGACAATCAATTTTATCAAAGCTGAAACGTCACTTGAAAGCTGAAACCTGCGCAACTTTTTGTGTGTGGTCCGTCCGAAAGTCGATGAGACCGATGCTAATCGGGATAGTTGCTGTAGTTATATATGACAAATGGATTTGAATTTATCTGTTGTTTTCGGGATGATTTTAATTGTTTTCATTTATCAGACAATAACAAATAATAGCAGTAGCGGCTTGGAAAATTCAGGCAAAGAAAAGGCGAAAAAATATATTTGTGTTAAAAAGATTGGTTATAACTTTGATCGATTCAACATAACTTTCAGTATCTGCCAAGCACACACAAATTTCTCACCAAAAATATACCAGTCTTCCGATAGGGTGTTAAACAATATACATTGTTTTGTTAACTATTACCATACGTATAAATACGGTTGATGTACTACCCAATATATTCGTGAAAATGTCCGTCCTATAAACGTATATTATTTGTCGCATGTAAACGTCGATCACTACCTACTAATTTATTCACCTATAATTAACCGTATTTACTATACGTCTATATTAGATTTACAGTTGTAGTATATTTATATGAATACACTTTGGTATAAAAGACGTTTTTTATACACTATGTTATAGGTATGAATACCGTTGATGTGCTACCCAAAATATACGTGAAAATGTCCGCGGTAGAAACGTATATTCATTTTGTTTCTAGTTTAGTCAGAAATCACGTTATGTATAAACAAATCTTTTATTTCAAAAAATAAATAATAAAATTCTAAATGAGAAACTTAACAGGATCTTGCTTTAACAAACAAACAATATATATATCAAAATAAAAATATTAAGTCATCACTTTGATGTGTTGTTCCAGACGTGCCATAGCAATGTTTAAGCCAGTCTTGAATGTCATATTTAATGGTTCGGTCTGTAAAATCGCTTGGTAGGTACACCATCGTTTCAATAGGCATGACATGGATTCTACAGTGGAACTGTTTTTATTATAAAGGTCATATATCACTATTACCAAAAATAACTACCATAACGATAATATTTTTTAATTGTTGTTTATCACGGCCTGCTCGGTTAAATTTAATGGCAACTGGGTTCCTCAGAAGGTAATTCATAATGTCCATGGTAGGTACAATTCCTAACGTTTACTCTGCCGATGCAGGTCACGCGTAATTTCTGCAAAAAGGAATTATTATAACCATCTACTGACGAATAAAATATGAAAAATGAATGAGATTGGAATGAATAGATGGCCTTGAAAACCCTTATAAAAATGAGAAAAACAAAAGTTAGAAAGTAAAGTTATGTTTTAGAATTTCCGTAAGCATCTTACACACTGTACCTACCTATAAACCAGCAGTTCTAAAATGCAGGACTTATTGAAGGTATAGCTAAAATAAAACATTAATATAAACTTACCTATGCTTTTAATCAATATCTTTGAACACGTGTACACAAATGAGTATGGTAGAATGACCTAAACAATAATGTCACAGCAGACTACACTACCCAATATGCGCAAAAACAAAAGTATAAATGAGAAGAGATCGTAGCCCGATTATGCCATGTTTCATCCACCTTTTCAAATAGTTCCGTGTGTATGGGGAATTTGTTATAAATATTACAGGTGATATATTAAAACAATTAGGATATAATATAAACAAATATACCAATAAGCTTTTTATATAAATAAACCTAAATGTATACATATTATTTACTTCTGTCTACTAGTTTATCGCCAACAGGAAATAATATGCGTGTAAGGTAAATTATATTTAAACCTATAATATACAATAACTAGTATCTATAAACGTTTAATTTTTTCGTTTAAACATGTCAAGTATAAAAACGTTTAAGAAATCAAACAAGAAGAAATTTAAACAGGAGTTATTAACGAAAAATGCATATAGTCTGTTCGCAATACTTACGCGGGTTTCGGATTAACAAAATTATACAAATTACAACCAGTTCCAATAAGCCGCTTCCCAAGAAATTAGGTAAAATTGCCCTAATGGTCAGATTTAAATTAAAATAACATTAGGGTAGGTACTAAATTTGTTACAAATAATTAATTAATTAATCCGAAACCCGCGTAAGTATGGCGAACAGACTGTATTGGAGGTCCTTTCGCCACCAATGTTAAATAAAAAATATTAGATTATGACTAAAATTAATTTTTTTCTAATAGTTGAAGTCCTTATTTACCTAATAGTGGACTTTTAACTATACCTTACCGTGCAAATTTTTGAGTAAATCTTTTTTTAAAAATGTGAGTATTTGTACAGTGTCTTACGAGAAAGTAAGACTTCAACAACAATTTTCGAATTATAATTAAGTATACTATTATTTATTGATTAGATGGAGTAGAAAAAAATAAGGTTTTTGAAATATTTAGGTTTTGTTTTTTACAATAAAATATATAGGTTACCGTGGAATTTATTGAGAAATTAATATTAAAAAATCACAAAAAATGTTCAACTAGGTTACTTGAAATTTTTTTTTAATATTAATTTTTCAATAAATTCCACGGTAACCTATATATTTTATTGTGAAAAACAAAACCTAAATATTTCAAAAACTTTATTTTTAGTTTTTTTCTACTCCATCTAATCAATAAATAATAGTATAATTTGAGAATTGTTGTTGGGGTCTTACTTTCTCGTAAGTCACTGTACAAATACATTTAAAAAAAAAATTCTCAAAAATTTGCACGGTAAGATATAGTTAAAAGTTCACTATTAGATAAATAAGGACTTCAACTATTAGAAAAAAAATAAATTTTAGTCATAATCTAATATTTTTTATTTAACATTGGTGGCGAAAGGGGTGGCGAAAGGACCTCCTTACACTGTCTACAAATCGTTCATTGCAAACTAAAAATCTGATGTGTCCAACACATGACTTTCCTATCTAGTTATTATATGCATTTTCTGGTTATTTTGTACAACCTACTGCAGCACCTCTATAAATGTTTAGAGGATAAACTAAATATATACATTTTCCACATACATATAACTCGATAGATATACGTGAAAAAAAAAGAATATTAATATTTTTTTGATTTTTCGTTTTCTTTAAAAATGTAGTTTTTATTAAGATTATTACATTCAAATCAAATTTAACCCATTTGACTGGTCAAATTTAAATGGCAAAAGAAGAATATTATTAATTTCTTGATTTGCGTTTTCTTTAAAAGATTAGTTTTTATTAGGATTATTACAATCAAATCAAATTAAACTCATTTGACTGGTTAAATGTAAATGGTAATAATAGTCCAATAATGGGTGGGTTGGCTCAGTGGTTAGAGTCATGACTTTGAGATCGGAAGGTCTCAGGATCGAATCCCACCGTTGGCCGGGATTTTTTCATTTAATTTAATTATTTAAAATTAATTCTGATGCCTTGGTAGGATTCTCCACTCGACCATTCACTGTTGGGTTCTAATTAACAGTGCTGTTCCTAAAGTGGCGCTGGGAAACAGTAACAAAGCCTACACAGAACGCGAGGCTAATGACCGTGGTAGTCGACGCCAATGACACCAAATAAAAAAAAAAAAATTGTCCAATAAATTAAAAGGATTATTTATTAAAATATAGCTTACTAAAATGCAAAATAGTAAAATTCTTATAATGTTTGATTGTGGTGGCAAAACAAGACACAAAGGTTTGTCATTCAACAATAAATATCCCAACCGAGAACAAATTTCGCAAGTAAAATTAAAAAGAAATTCAGAGAAATTAAATGGGTCATGTAAGAGACCTTCATAAAGCTAGTAGAAAACAAAGAACAAGGAACTAGATATTCTACTAGCGTTTGACCAAAAACCGCATTCCACTTTACGGCAACTGATATTGTAACCTCAACCAACCATTTAACAGTTTATAGAACGCTAAAACAGGAAAATTGGCTGCCCTGTAAAATAACTTTAATTAAATTTTGCAAAATTATGATGAAAAAAAAAATAACGATTCTATGAGTCGTGTTCATAAAAAAAAGAATATGCTTAAACTTGTTAAATATAAAGGAAATCCTTCTGCATTTATTCATAATAATTTGAAGCAGAACCTTATGCTTATAGAGTAGAAGAATATCCTCATTCTTACAGAAAAGTAACCAGACTCAGCGATGTAGTAAAAGATTGTTTTATCCGATGGCAGATATTATTGTGGATGTAAGGGATGTTAAACACTACAAACCCCGCTTATCTAAACTTGTTCATGATTTTAAAGTATTACATCTGTTTAAAGAAAGACATATACTATGGCTTGCGGACAGATTCTTAGGAAGAAATGAAAAAATTCGGAGAGGTGCGTTGTCATCTGTTTATAGAATGAAGATATGTTTGCGTTATCTCAGTGATCCTGGCTACCAACTAGGTATCGGTCAAGAACTTGGTGTGAGTCAAGCTACATTATCTTAAATGCAGTAGTTGACAGCAGAATTGCTGATTTAAATGAATAGAGAAATAAGAGAGGCAAAAGAGTTCTGGCAAACAAAGTAAAAGTTTCAGACAGCTATTGATTCAGTCTATTTTACCCACATTGGGATACTGAAATCAAAACTCTATGGAGATGAGTACATAAATCAAAAAGGTAAGCCTACTCCGAATGTGCAGGCCACTTGCGATGCCAAAGAAATGTTCACTAGTGTTGATTATTGATACAAGTTAGCCTGGATCTGCACGACTCATGGCTATGCAGATATTTACAAGTGTTCCTACATTTACGAAGTAATGATGATACTATAGGATGACAAATATGGGATGGAGCCATTTAAGTACTTTTTTCTCAATTATTTTTAAATGCGTGGTTATGAGATGCACGTGATATAAAAACAAGAAATTGCCTATTCGAACCGGTCACTAGAGCTCAGACTCGCATCCATATCATTTGTTTGAATGAGGAAAGCGTTGTGCCGTGAAACAGTGAAATTGTTCAACCCAAAATAATAAGAGTAAGGGGTAAGTAGATGCAGATATCCTTACTTTTAAGATGTATTTTGTATTTATATTATTATAAACATAATTTATGTTGCATAAACATTATAAACTAAGGAAATAAATATGAAGTGATGCAAATAGCAGTTTTTATGGATTAAACACTAAAAACTACTTATTTACGTTGCGTAGGTATTTCTAGTTATTACTCTAGTTTTCCATATTAAAATGAAGGATTAACTATTTTAATAAACGTATTCTAAGTTACTTTAGCATTACAAGTATTTAATTATAACAGAAAATGCTATATTTTATTTAAATAAAAAGCACTTATAACGGAATATAAATATATTTTATGTGATGAGAAATTATGTGATGATGTAGATCTATAACCAAATTTAAGTAAAATGTGTCTCATTTTTGTTTGCACGAACGAGATACATAACGATACATTTTAGATTATTCAATATAATTTTAATATTATGTACAGGGTGATTCATTAAGGGTGACGACCGGCCGTATCTCAGAATATCTTGAAGTAGAATTTTATTTTAAAAGGAACGCAAAAACAGGTCGATTTTTATTTCAAGGGGGACACCTTTCTATAATATCCTCGACTGTCATATATCATTCCTCTCTCCTTCGTCAATCTAACCAATATCAAGTATGACACATCGTCGGAAAGGTAATTTTATGGGAAGTCAGCATTATGACTATTTATTGCATCCCTTTTAATTTTAGCGCCCCCTAGCGGGATAGAAAATTATTACCTATGGTAAAGTGTGACACTTCATTTGAAAACTAATTTATTAGTACTACAATCAAAGATATTATAAATAAAGACTTTTTTGATTTCAATGAAGGTATAACACTTTCGGTTGTACAAAAAATGGGGTACAGTTAGAAGTGTTATAATATCTTGATGATTTAAGCTACTACTTGGTGAGAAAAGTGTTCTTTAAATATAATAAGGCACTTCCTTCTTCTGGGCCCGTTGAGAGATTAATTTTTTTTTGCCACAATTGACAACGCTTCTGTTGAAGAACAATGAAAATAAAATACATCCTGTATATGTTATGATGTTTTTGTTTTTATTAATTGTACGAGTATTGTCAAATAATAAAATATTTGTCAGATTATAAATCTACTATTTATTCAAATTTGTTTACCATTTCTAATAGGTTATGGGCCCAGAAGAATAAATAGGTCGAATAATTGCTACCAGTCGATATATATAGTTATTAATATATTTTATTAAAAAATGGATCAGTCTAGTCAAGGAAGTTTCGTCAAATTGAAAGGAAAAGATAACTGGAACGTATGGAAGTTCCAGATTAAGATTATTCTAAGTTCAAAAGAATTAATTAATGTCGTAGAGAAGGATTTCGTACCAAATAAAGAAGTTGAAGGAAATAATTATGATAAAGCATTCAAGGAATGGCAGAAGAAAAATAACCAAGCTAAGGAAGTCATAGTTACTAGGATTGAAGAAGGTCCTATGAACTACTTACTCACGTGTGAATCAGCTAATGAAATGTGGAACAAGTTGTTAGCTGTTTATGAACAAAAATCAGACGTTAGTATCCATGTTTTACAACACAAGTTCTTCAATTGTAAATATGAAGGTGAAGGTATATCTTCACATATATCAAAGCTTGAGACAATTGTTAATCAGTTAAAACAAGCTGGAGAAAATATTTCGAATCAAATGCTTATGACAAAGATCTTAATGTCTTTACCTCCTTCATATAAACATTTTATTTCTGCTTGGGAATCGGTTCCTGTTACAGATCAACAGTTAAATAATTTAACCTCGAGACTCTTAATTGAAGAGGAAAGAATGCAGCAAGAAGAGCACGAGTTACATGAAGATAATTGTGCATTAGCAGCCAAATCATGTAAAGGTTGCGGAAAATTTGGCCACTTTACAAGTCAGTGTTTTAAGAATAAATCAAATGAACCCAATTACAATAACATTACTTGTCATTACTGTAAAAAACCGGGTCATTTTATTAGGAATTGCAGAATAAGAATTTCAAAAGAAAACAAAGGTCCTGAAAGAAACAGCTATAAAAATGCATTCATTAGTGTGGCATTATACAATAATAATTCTCTTGATAAAGAATGTTGGTACTTAGATAGTGGTGCTAGTGAACACATGACTTGGCAGGAAGATTGGTTTGAAGAAATTAATTCTATAAACAAATCAGTTAAAATTGGTGATGGAACTTTATTGAAAGCCGTGGGAATTGGAAGTATAAATGTATTAATGGAAATTAACTCAAAAACTATTCCGACTGTTTTAAATAATGTTTTACTGGTACCAAAACTTCAATTAAATCTTTTCTCTGTTTCAAGCGCTTTAGATAAAGGCTATAAGCTAAGTGGAAATTCAAAAGAATGTCATTTTGAACGAAATGGCATGATTCTCGGAATAGCAGAAAGACAGGGCAAAGTTTTTATTATGAAGATGAAAATCGATTATACAAATCATTCTTTAGCCAGTTTATCAGAGTCAAATTTAGATTGTATTGCGGAACAGCCTTTAAGAAATTCAATAAAATCAGTGTCAAACCAAAGAATTATGTCAAAATCGAATTTGCAAGGATCCAGCTCAACATATTCTTTAAATGTTTGGCATGAAAGATTTGCTCATCAAAATTTTAACCACGTTAGAAACATACTAAAAAAATATTGTGTAGAATACGTCGATTCGAATGACAGTTTCTGTGAAATGTGCCTTGAAGGTAAAATGCACAGATTTTCTTTTGGAAGTAGTTCATCTAAAACCACTCAACTTTGTTCGCTTATACACTTAGACGTATGTGGGCCTATGGAATGTACAAGTTTAGGTGGTTCCAGATACTTCTTATTAATAAAGGATGACTATTCACATTATAGAACTGTGTACTTTATTAAACATAAGTCAGAGGTCCCATATAAATTAAAAACATTTATTAAAAGTGCTGAAAATAATACTGGTTGTAAAATAAATACAATAAGAAGTGATAACGGAACAGAAATAGATAACAATGAAGTAAAAAAAGTCTAGAACATTTTGGAATTCGCCATCAAAAGTCTGCACCGTATTGCCCGGAACAGAATGGGAAAATAGAAAGAGAAATGCGAACCATTGTAGAAGCGGCAAGAACAATGCTACGAGCAAGTAACTTAAACAAGAATTGCTGGGCAGAGGCTGTGAATACAGCAGTCTATGTGTTAAACCGAACGGGAACGAGTTCTATAAAAAACCAAACTCCATATGAGTTGTGGTTTAGAAAACAACCTGATATCCGTCAATTCCAAATATTTGGTAATGAAGCATACATTCATATTCCAAAAATAAAACGTAAAAAGTGGGATTCAAAGAGTAAAAAGGGTATATTTGTTGGCTACGAAGAAAATATTAAAGCTTTTAGAATTTTATTACGGGAAGAAAGGAAAATTGTTGTATATCGCGACGTATTATTCTTCCCTTTATCAAAAGATGTTGATTTTTCCCCATATTCTGGGTACAATAATGATATACCTGATAATTTCGAAATAAATCCTGAAAATTTTAATGAAATACAAAATTACGAAGAAAGTAACTCCGAAGGAGAAAATATTGAAGACGCGCCACTTCAAAACTGAGAAGAAAATGATGATAGAGATACAATTATTGAAAATATAGATAGTTATCAATTAAGAGATAGAAATAAAATTAAAAAACCTGAAAAAAAGCTGACGAAGCCTGTTTTCTGAATGTTTACGGTTGTGAAGATATGCTAGGATATCAAGAAGCAATAAATGGCAAAGAAAGAGATTTTTGGCAGGAAGCAATTACAAAAGAATTTTCTGCACTTGAAGAAAACAACACATGGTCAGAGGTAGAATTACCAAAGGATAAAAAGGCCATAGAAACCAAATGGGTGTTTAAGAAGAAGAAAAACGATAAAGGTGACGTTATAGAATATAAGGCCAGGTTAGTAGTTAGAGGTTTTCAACAACAAGAAGAATTTGATTACTCCGAAATATATGCACCTGTTGCTAAAATAACTACTTTGAGAATTCTTTTGGCCATAGCAGCACAAAAAAACCTCACTATATACCAGCTAGATGTTAAAAGCGCCTTTTTATATGGAGTTATTAAAGAAGATGTTTATTTGAAAAGGCCTGAAGGAATGAATCTACCAAATAATGTCGTGTTAAAACTAAATAAATCTTTATATGGCTTGAAAAAATCTCCACGTTATTGGAATGAAAAATTTAATAGTTTCGTAGAGAAAATGAATTTTAACAGATCAAAATCGGACTATTGCTTATATTTCAAATATTCTAAAAATGATTTTATTTACTTATTAGTATATGTAGATGATATCATAATTCTGGGAAACGATGAGAAAGCAGTTGAAGATTTAAAAACGAACCTGAAAAGAAATTTTAAAATGAAAGATTTAGGACGAGCTTCAAACTATTTAGGAATACACATAGATCAACAAGAAAACATAATTGAAATTAGTCAAATAAGTTATTTGGAAAATATTCTAAAAAATTTCGGCATGATAGATTGTAAACCAGTTCAAATTCCAATAGATCCAAATACGCAAATCTCTGATGAAAGTTCCAACGATATATGCTTAGAAAAAGAATGTAGACAATTGATTGGGTCATTAATGTATGCAGCTTTGGGAACCAGGCCAGATTTGTGTTCATCGGTATGTTACTTGAGCAGATTTCAGAGTAAAGCTAACACAGACTTATGGAAAGCACTTAAGAGAGTCCTAAGATATGTTAAAAGTACGATAAATTTGAAGTTGGTTTATAAAAAATTAACAAAAGAGCAGCCTATCCTGATTGGCTTTGCAGATGCTGATTGGGCTGGAGATAGGAAAGACCGAAAATCAACTTCAGGGTATATATTCAAGCTTTATGGTTCAACAATTTCTTGGGCTTCACGAAAACAGCAAACAGTGGCACTTTCATCAACTGAAGCAGAGTACATGTCCCTTGGTTTATGTGTTAGTGAGGCGTGCTGGATTAGAAATATTTTAGAAGATCTAGGAGTTAAAATCAATGATCCCATTACAATATACGAAGATAATCAGTCAGCGATAAAAGTAGCAAAGAATCCTGAAAATCACAAAAGATTGAAGCACGTCGACATTAAATTTCATTTCGTTCGAGACAAAGTCTCCGAAGGTCTAGTTGACATACAGTATGTACCTACACAAGATCAAGAAGCAGACATGTTTACTAAAGCGCTTGGAAAAACCTTATTCGAAAGACAGAGACATAATATAGGACTACGATGATTGGATTATTTTTTTATTTCATTGAAAGGGGGTGTTGAAGAACAATGAAAATAAAATACATCCTGTATATGTTATGATGTTTTTGTTTTTATTAATTGTACGAGTATTGTCAAATAATAAAATATTTGTCAGATTATAAATCTACTATTTATTCAAATTTGTTTACCATTTCTAATACATGCGCTGTCCGATAGAAATTTTGAAAAACTTGTTGTTATGAAAAGTAACAATGTAAACAGTTTATAATTAGTTATAACTTGATCTTGCAAATCAGGCGTCATTACTTTTTCCCTGTTTGATGAAAAGTAAAAATATTAATAATTTTACACCAAATATTTTTCTTACATTCTGTGGACTACTCTTGTTAAAAAATATGTTTCCATGGTATGATATTTGAAAAATTAGTTTTAAACTTTTATGAAGTATTCCAAGCTTAAACGACAAAAATAAAAAGGTATTACATAATTTTTGACGAGACTTAATTACCGCACAGAATGTAAATAAAATGTTTAGTGTTGACTATTTTATCTCTTTGATTAAACGGCCCTAGACTAATGATGCCCGATTTGTATGGTATGATTAGGTAAAATATAAAAGTACCTAAGCGTAGGTACACGAACTTTTGTGTTTTTGTTCAAATCAATAAACTTTTGAAAGTTCACATTTTATTATTAACTTATCTGTTCCATTTTTATATCACTTATCGATTTTGTCTTTTCCCTTAAATTAAGAAGACCTTAAATGGTACAGAAAACAAACTTAGCGCTGGTTGTATAAAGTTTACTTAAAATTAAGCTCAGTTTTAGGTGATACATGTCAATTTTCGTTGCTATATGTGCAGTCTAATGTTTGGGGAAACAAGCCCTTAGTGCTAAATGGTGTTTAGACTGTACCTATGCCATACAAAATTTGTCATGTGTCACTTCAAACCGAGACTAACTTTGAGTAAGATTTACACAACCTGCCTTTTAGATATTTTTAAGTTTAAGGCATCCTTAAAAAAGTTTTTACAAACGGCTGTTAGTTTGGCACTTTGAATTACCTATTTAAAAATTTTATTTGTACCGGTCCGGTTGGTTCATGGTTCCTCAATTCTATCATAATTTTTTGTTTTATCGGCTGTGATTAGAAAAGTAATTGTAAAAGTAATTGCTAATTAATTTTTTCATGTAATTGTAATCAAATCAATATAATTCCTATTTTTACAACATGTACTTTGTACTTGTAATTAATTCCTTTTTTGAAAAGGTACTTTGTAATTGTAATTATTTTTAAAGTACATGTAATTACCCAGCTCTGGCCTATGGTTCTCTCTCTCTTCTCTGAGCAGTTGTTCTCTCCCTCTTTGGTGAGTCGATTCTTTTGCAACAATACCAATCTGCATGGCCCTTTTAATTCCTCCAATATTACTTCTACTGCCTCTCCTTAAATAACAGTTTGTTCGCTTTGTCTCCAGTTTTCCTTACATCCTTCTTCTTCTATTTTAGCTTGGTTTTTATATTGTTAATTGTTTTAATAAATCTCTCGCATCGAGTGGTCAAGCAAATATTGTATTTTTTCGTCAGCATTCTAGTCGACTCGTCCTTCCTTCGTTTTATTTGTGATACTTGCAATTTTTCCCAAAATAACGGGAGCAGCAAAAATCCTTTCTACTGTAAACTCTAATTCGTTGCAAACGCTTGTTGCGCTTTCACTACTGTTACTTTTACTATTTGAGAAATGCTTCCTCACCAATTTTCACTAATTTGACAAAACAGCGGGCTAGGCTCCTATCTCTAAATTAGTCAAAACGAACAGTATATCGTAACAACTCACTAATAAACGTTCGATGAAATCTGTTAAACATCTGAACTCCCACTGCGTAGGCCTATTATCAACCAAGTGTTAAAAACAGGGATATCACGTCGTTCGGACAAGTTCTAACAAATCATTTAGCAGTTAGACTGTTAGATAGTTAACCCTTTACTTCGGCTTGAAGGATATTCTCGCAAGTATAATCATTGTGAATTCGGAAAGAAGGAAATGCTTATGCTTATACTTCTAGCTTTTATTTTAAAGCATAACCTTTTACTTCTATCTTACACGCAGAAGGATATCTTTCACTTTTATAAATACGGCCCAATATTTTTAAAAATGCTCTTTTTTTTCAAAGAAGACGAGTCAGTATTGAGATGCGGAATATCTACATTGAAGCAGAAGTATCTCAGTGTCCGAAAAAACGGATGGTCGGGAACAACAGATAATCAGATCAATAAAATGAAGCCACATAGCGAGGTAATATTTAACACGCTGACGCTCACAAGTGCGTATCGAAATGCACTAAAAGGGAACATTAGAATTAAATTTAAAACTTATTACATTTAACTACAATACCTTTTCATTTAAGAAAATTACTTAAAAATGATTTTTAATTATTAATACGCAGCTAAAACAAATGTTCCAGTAATAATGATTATTTAAATACCATATTATTAATAAAAAAAATATAACTTCGTACGCCCATAGAAAACGTGAAGTAGAATGCTTGAAATTGACAGTCTGGCGTCCATATTGTCATGCGCACCAACCGTTTTTTTCACCCATGTCATATAGCCATTATAGTTAAATATGAAGGTCGGTGGCCCGAATCGAATCGGTTGTTTCCAAACAAAAATTATTTTTAGCCGTATCAAAATGGTGCGCCCCCGTTTATATAGTCAGTTAACTATATAAAGTACTTTTATTACAGCAGAATGCCAAAGCGTTAATATTATTATTAATTAGGTACTCAGAAACTTGCGATGAAAAGTTAACATCGTTATCCTATAGAACAAGCGGAGTTAATGCTGAGTGACTGGACAGCGCAGTATTGTGCCCAAGGTAAGCCGCACATCGTTACTGTGTTATAATCCCCTATTCAATTCTTGCAAATATTAAGTTTTATTATGGACTCCATGCCGGCATCCTATGACAAGTTTATGTACGACGTTCCTTGTTATTAGGAATAGTAGGTCTAGTATTGTTTATATAAAATTTTAACAAAGCGAAATAAATATTCAACAACTATTCCGACCAATCATCGTTGATTCCGGCAATAATGAACTTTAAGTGCATATTTTAAATTCTAACAATAGAGATGCAACAATTTTTTTATTAAATTCTAAATAGTTTGACTTCTTAGCAGAGCTGGGTAATTACATGTACTTTAAAAATAATTACAATTACAAAGTACTTTAAAAAACGAATTAATTACAAGTACAAAGTACATGTTGTAAAAATAGGAATTATATTGATTTAATTACAATTATATGGAAAGAGGAATTACTTTTCTAATTACTTTGCCGATAAAACAACAAATTATGATAGAATTGAGGAACCATGAACCAACCGGACCGGTACAAATAAAATTTTTAAATAGGTAATTCAAACTGTCAAACTAACAGCCATTTGCAACGACTTTCTTAAGGATTCCTTAAAGTTAAAGGTATCTTAAGGGCGGGTTTTATTCATCTTACTTAAAGTTAAACTCGGTTTGAGGTGACACATGACAAATTTTGTATGGCATAGGTACAGTCTAAATACTATTTAGCACTTAGTGCTTGTTTTCCCAAACATTATACTGCACATATAATCGGAAATTGACATGTTTTACCTAAAACTGAGCTTAATTTTAAGTAAGATTTATACAACCTGTCCTAACTGTATTGTTTTCTGTACCAGTTTAGGTCTTCTTAACTTAAGGGAAAAGACAAAATCGAGAAGTAGTATAAAAAATGGAGCAGGTAAGTTAATAATAAAATGTGAACTTTTAAAAGTTTATTGATTTGGAACAAAAATACAAAAGTGTACCTACGCATAGGTACTTTTATGTTTTACATAATCATACCATACAAATCACGCACCATTAGTCTGGGGCCGTTTAATCAAAAAGATAAAATAGTTAACACTAAACACTTTATTTACATTCGATGCGGTAATTAACTTTCGTGAAAAATTATGTGGTGCCTTTTTATTTCTGTCGTTTAAGCTTGGGATACTTCGTAAAAGTTTAAAACTAATTTTTCAAATGTCATACCCTTGAAACCTATTTTTTAACAATGTTGACGACAGAATGTAAGAAAAATATTTGGTGTAAAATTATTATTTTTTACTTTTCCTCAAGCAGGAATAAAGTAATGACGCCTGATTTACAAGATATAGTTATGATTATTCATAAAATGGTTAAATTGTTACTTTTCATACCAAGTTTTTTAAAATTTCTGTCGGACAGTGCATACCTTCTGGGAGCGTTGACAATTGTGGCAAAGGAGAATAATCTTTCAACAGGCCCAGAATAAGGAAGTGCCGTATTAAAAACACTTTTCTCATCAAGTGGTAGCTATCTCGTAATATTTTTATCTTAAATCATCGAGATAACTTCTAACTGCACCACATTTTTTTGTACAATCGAAGGTGTTACGCCTTTATTGAAACCAAAAGTCTTTGTAGTATCTTTGATTGTAGTACTAAGAAAATTAGCTTTCAAAAGAAGTGTCACATTTTACCATAAGTAATCATTTTTTATCATAGTCATATTTCAAAATTCCCCATAAAATCACCTTTTTGACGATGTGTCCATACTTGGTACTTTCCCTATTTAAATTGTATTGGTTAGATTGACGTAGGGGAGAGGAATGATAGTTGAGAATATTATAGAAAGGTGTCCCCTTGAAATAAAAATCGACCTGTTTTTGCGTTTCTTTAAAAAAAAATCAACTTCAAGATATTCTGAGATACGGCCGGTCGCCAGCCTTAATGAATCACCCTGTACATAATATTAAAATTATATTGAAAAATCTAAAATGTATCGTTCTGTATCTCGTTCGTGCAAACAAAAATGAGACATATTTTACTTAAATTTGGTTATAGATCTACATCATCAAATAATTTCTTATAACATAAAATATATGTATATTTCGTAACAAGTGCTATTAATTTAATTAAAATATTGCATTTTGTACGTTAAAATCAAATACTTGTAACGCTAAAGTAACTTAGAAAACGTTTATTTAAATAGTTAATCCTTCATTTCAATGTAGAAAACTGGAATAATAACTAGAAATACCTACGTAACGTAAATAAGTTTTTAGTATTTACCCCATAAAAACGTCTTAAAAATAAGGATATCTCTGCATCTACTTACTCCTTACTGTTATTATATTGGGTTGAACAATTTCACTGCTTCACGGCAAAACACTTTTCTCAAATGCATTCAAACAAATGATATGAATGCGAGTTCAAGCTCTAGTGACCGGTTCTAAAAGGAAATTTTTTGTTTTTATATCATGTGCATTTAAAACTAATTGTAATTAAAAAAATGTAATTGTAATTGGAAAAAGTAATTGTAATTGGAAAAGTAATTGTACTTACGACAAGTAATTGTATTTAGACAATTTAAATATTATAAATTATTATAATTACAAAGTACAATTCCTTCACAGATTTTGCTGCAATTACAATCCCAAATTACTTTAAGATAAAAAAGTACTTAAATATAATTACAAATTACATGAAAAAAAAAGTAATTGTAATTATTAATTACTTTTTAACGAGGAATTACCCAGCTCTGCTTCTTACTCATTTTTTCCTTCCTTAGACATTGGCCTCCTACTATTAGTGCTCCAATGGTTCGTGTATTTCCCTAAGACATGTATTTTCAAGCCGCATTTAAGTGATTATGACTTAGGTGAGTTTGTTTTTAAACCAAAAGCGAATTGAGGTTATATTGCGGGAAATTAGAGATATGTATTAACAAATCCGTAACGTTATTTCACAATTACTGATTTGGTGCTGTCCATATCTAAATTCCAGTGTAACTATTCTGTAGTCTAGAGAGGAAAGAAGTGCAGTAACTTAATTTGCAAAACTTAGTTCAGGTCCAAGAGGTTATTTATACCTCATCCTTCAGTGCTCATTTGTAGTTAAAATTAAAATTTTGATACATATGATCAGCCTAATAAAAGTTTTTGTTTAGATTTAATTATGTAATCCATGGTAATTTACTGTAAGAAACCTTTTCTTTTGACAGAAAAGTCAGATTTTATTTATTCGTAGCCGTATCGTATGTATTTTAAGTTGATTCGGAATTTTGTATTAGTGTATATTATAATTTTAGAGTTATATAAGAATGGCAATTGCATTGGAAAATATTGCAAGCACAAGTACGCGTAAACGACCAAGTGGACATAAGAAGAAAAAAATATCTTATTTAATATATTTAATATTCTTTGAAAAGACTTTATTTCATGTTCTGTGGATAAAAAAAACACTTAATGCGAGACCTATATTGGACATTATTGAAGAACATCTAGTATTTGAAGAAGTTTCACATCCGAAAAAGTCCTCAGGAAGAAACAGGACCTTTACTGAAATTTGGCTAAAGAATGTTATTTTTCTTTCGAAATAAAATTCCTACACTCAGAAATAGAAAATAGCCCCACTTTTCCAAATATATCATATTTTTATCTGCAAAAAATATAACATAAACTAAATTTTCGTTACAAAAAAGTTCCAGCACACGAAGAGCTTTTAGCGGAAGAACTTGCTTCCTTTATCTCTGATTTCAATATTGAGGATGCCCCCACTGAATGCAGTGTACATGAATGTAGCACCGAGCGATCCGACGATGATCAGGTAAATGTAGCTACAAACGAACTAGTGCAGAATTTGCCACAGTGGACTGGAAGAGATGGGACAAAATGACTTAATTGTAAACCAAATACTCCTCGCCAAAAAGTTTGCATCTAAAACATTATATCAAAGCTTTCTGGAGTAAAAAAGTATTGCAAAAGAGGTTATTGAGTGCTGGAAACTTTTTTTCCTGATGATTTGATTAAAGAATTGTATCTTGTACAAATGAGAAATTAGATTTACTTTAACCTTCTTATATACAACAAATTGCCTGATTTTACAGAGCTATCAGCTTTAATAGGTCTTCTTTTCATGGCTGGCACCAAGAAAAGTAACCACCTCAATACAAAGAAGCTTTGGGCAAATGACGGAACTGCGCCTAAATTCTTTTTAGCTACAATGTCTAGAAGGCAATTCTATTTATTAAAATAACCAAAAAAGGTTGACAGCTGTGTGCACGTAGTTTAGATTCAAAAGGAAAAACTTGTATTTCGTGCAAAACTTTTTTATTAATCAATGCAAAGCGCTTTCGGCTTATTTGCCATCATCAGTGCTCATTGTCCACAACGTACCCAACAAGTTCCTGGTCATCCTCACTCCCAAAATTATATATTTCGGGATATTTACAACTTGCTAAATATATAATTTTGGGAGTGAGGATGACCAGGAACTTGTTGGATACGTTGTGGACAATGAGCACTGATGATGGCAAATAAGCCGAAAGCGCTTTGCATTGATTAATAAAAAAGTTTTGCACGAAATACAAGTTTTTCCTTTTGAATTCTATTTATTTTTGAAAGCTATTAGATTTGATGATTTCGAGACAAGGGTTAAAAGATCTCAGTTTAATAAATTGGCGACAACAAGACCTCTCTTTGATCGATTTGTTAAAAGCTGTAGTGCTCATTATACACCTGGAAAGAATATCACCATAGATGAAATGTTAAAGGCCTTTCGAGGACGTTGCAGCTTCCGACAGTATATTGCCAACAAGCCGGCAAAGTTTAGCATAAAAATATAAGCTCTTGTCCATCACAAACATAATCTAGAAGCATATGCCGAAAAGCAGCCTGATTGCCCTTACAACATCCTGAATAAAGCCAAAAGTGTAGTTAAACGTATAATTAAAACCGTTGATAAATCTCATTGAACTGATCTGGTTACGATTATTAAAAGGTTATGTTTCTCGAAACAATACAACATTTAAATTACCTAATGTGTGTATTTTTTGAGTTTTAGATGGAAATGGAGAACATTAGAGAAAATGCATTGACCATGTTAAAAAGGTGTAAATTTCATTTTGGAAAGTGGATATAACGAAGGAAAACTTAATAGACTTTAGAAAAGACAATGATAATGATACCAGTAGTTATAGTAAAGACAATGACTATCTCAGGTAGTTCTTAAACTTTTTATTTTTTTAATCTCTGATTTTATGTACTGAAGTGTTACTTTTATTGTCAAGAGAGTAAAAAAAAATTAATCTCATTAACAACATAATCTTCCTTATTATTTATTGGTTAAATTTAATTCGTTCAGTGTTAAAGTGCAACAATTTTGTCAGAAGCACAAGGTTTATTTTTATGTTTTGTAAGTAATATAACTTTTTCATTCAAAATTTAATCTACCAATATCTAATTTCCAGGACCGACCTTACTTATCAAATATTTTCTTTAAAATTATTGGTAAATATGAAACCTGTTAAGTTACATTCAACAAATTACAATCATCGTTTTACTCAATATTGCATCCAATATACATTAAGCTATCATTTCTGCTTTTTATACTTCTTCTAGAGACATATCTGTAATCGGCGCTGTCTTGGCCAATAATAAAGGTATCAGATAACTAAATACGTCACAGGCGTCATCCTCTCCTCAGTGGTTAACGTCACAAGCGTGAGTCTGAAGCGCACTTAACGAATTATCTCCCTTCCCAAAACAGAGTTGTACATAACGTCAAACACATCACAGCGTTTTGCAGTGATAAAAATGCAACGCTCTGTCCACCATTATGTAACAAAAATTGTTTCCCAAGTAACATGGCTTAAAATAAGAAATTTTCTTATAGAAATGCTGTAAATAATGTAAAAAGTGTTTATTCATAAGTAAGTCATGTAAATCAAATCATTCCATTAGTGTTTTAAAATAAAAGTGTTCAATCAGAAGGTAATCAGTTAATTCAAGAATATACATCTACCAGACCTATAAATCACACAGTGTATTTTTAAATTTCCTATTTCTACACATCATGAAAAGGGCCGAATGTCGGTCCTATCTTGTATGTGGTAAAGACACCGATAGAAGCCTGTATATCGATCATACCGCGACAAAACCATATACGTGAGAGAGTTCGTCCGTCGATAGTCGATAAGATGAAGAGCAGAAGCTTTATTAGGGGCGGTTATTTACAACATTTTTTGTAAATTTTGTCAAATGGCCTAATTTGATTATCTAGTTATCTAGTTAGTGCTGAATTAGCCTCTTATGACAAACAATAAGACTGCCAAATTTCAACAATATAGGCAAAAGGATCTTTAAGATATTAATAAAAAACGATTTTATTTAAAAGAAAAAAAAAAAAAAAAAAAAAAAAAAAACATAAAACCAAACTTTTAAGGACACATTTTTTATATGAACGTTTATACTTGAATTTAGTTTAGAAATGCGCCCCTATCAATAAGTAACACCCTGTACTACCTGTATGAAACTTGACGTTACCATGTCGTGAACGCATATACGTCTTGTACGATCACCTGAAATATGTATACGTTTACAGGGTTGGGTTGTTCGGAATTTCTAATAGCGGTCGTAGTACGCCTTTTTGGTCATTATACGTGTCATTTATGATTCCCATTTGCCGACTATACCGACGGGACTTATTTATTTATGTTAACCGTTAGGCGAAGAAGTTTCGCGTTTGTTACGTTTTCAGACTTCTTGAGTAATAGCCGCGTCTGTGGGTTTGATTGTAGCTGAACATGGAATATTAGAAGAATGTCCATGGGCAACGACTATTTCATAAGAAATATTAGATTAATTTATAATTAAATTAAAAAAATTACCCTTTACTCAGGATTCTCTCAAAAAAAAGGAGGTAATTTTTTCATAAAAACAAACTTTTTGAATATATATAAAAAAATATAAACATAATTATTAATAGAAAATGTTAATCAAAAATGAAATAGTAAAATTTAAGCTTAAAAATTGAAATTTTTATTTTTTTTTAATTAAACTGATGGGGATTTAATAGAAAAACAATTTGTTTGTTGTATGGAGAGTTTTGAATTATTAATTTTATATTAAAAAAACGTAAGAGCTTGTATACCAAACAATATTTCAAATGGATGCATACCAGACTTTCCAAATCCCGCCAGTATATAACTTAAAGTAAAAGACTTTTGCAGTAATTCTGAAATTTGACCTGCTGTTAAAGAATAAAATTGTCACATGCTAAATTATAATAGGATTTGAAAGGTCCGTCAACGAAAATATCTGAAGGTTTTAATTCATTAATTCAATGAGGAGTAATTGTCAACCTGTAGAGAAATGTGACTTTTATGGTTGTCATATATTAATTCAGTGGCCGGCGATTAAAAGGTCATGAGTCGTTTTTTACGTAAATTAAGTTTTTAGTCAAGATACGTTTAGAAAAGTGTACATTTTAGGCAGTTAAAAGGATCTACGTCTATATACGTTGTAAAGTAATAAAAATAAGGTACAAAAAAATATATATAATAATGTAAGGGTAACAGCGAAAGACAAAACGTCATAATTAAACATAAACAGTCAAATTTTTTAACATAAAACAGGTAAAACAAAACATGTCTACATCTTTTTTAATTTTTACAGGACCAAATCTCCTAAAAAGATCGTCGATTTGGATTCTAAAAATTCTTATTGATATGTCTCAAAATTTTCCAGCGCCATTCATCAAAAATGTGTAATATCGACTTATTACTTTTCAAGTGCCGACCACAGAATTGAATTGCTATGAGCAAAACACTTTTTATTTACTTAAGATATCCCAAAAAATTTCTTTATTTATCAATCCATTTGCATTTGCAAAAGCAGTTCCCAAAACTAATATCACTGAAAGCAACATACTCATCTATACAGATAGTAGACAAGCACTACTCACCCTCGTCAGACCACAAATATACTTAGGGTTAGTATTAGAATGTCACGAAGCATTGGACGAAGTATCCATTAACAATGTGGTCACTTAAGATGAATCAAAGGTCACCACGCTACATCGAAAGGTTACCATCTTGCCGATTCACTGGCCAAGAAGGCAGCCAACCAAAAACTTTTTGGACCTGTCATTTTGTTGGACTGACAGCATCGGTAGTAACAAACCTAATTAAAGAACATTCCCTTGTGAAATTCAGGGAAAGATGGGATGAAATAAGAAACTGCAGAGTTGCCATGGATCTTTCTAGTTATCCTGACAACACTACACTAAGAAAATAGTTGAATATGACTAGTCAGAATCTAGACGGAAACTCCATAACATGGAGCTATCAGAATCCGCACTCTGGATGCGTACAAGAAGATAAGTGCATTGAGCATATCCTCTAGGATTGCTCAATTTATTACAAGATTTGTATTCGGCGAGTATCGGCTAACACCGGCCTATATCAGAGATGTATCTCTTAGCGACGTTGTCAAATAAATTAAATCTGTAGGCTGGCTCACGATTTGGGGATATCTAACAATTTAGGGCCTGGTGAGGCCTAAGTGCCTTGGGGATAACCCACACTTCACACGTTATAGATACAGATTGGGTTTGCAAAGCCTGAAGCACCTGTTGAAACATCTTTTAACACGTAATTTTTTATTTTTTTACTGGAAAATATGAGTACTGGTGGTAAAACGTTGTAGATGCCAAAATTATTCCACTGTTGCTGTTTCTCATCGTTCACGACTTGTAAATGTGTATACTTGTTTTACTATTTTCAGGGCTACAATTTGTTTGGGATTTTAAACTGTTTGGAGTTATTTCCATCTAAATTGTAAACATGGTTGCTATCTGTCATACTAGGATACAGTTCATCCGTAAGCTATTTTACTGCAAGGTATTAGATAATCAGCAAGTATTCTTTCTTGTTCTGCCTTAAATATGTTTGTCTATGTTGATAATTTGGTTCACTGGCTATATTTGGCAATAACAAGACCTATGATAACTTATGGAGCCGTTGTTCGGTGGCCAAAAGTAAACCAGAAAACAGTCCTCAATACCCTCTCAGGAGTACAAAGGCTGGCATCCCTTCGTATTACAGGAGCACTGAGAAGTACACCGACAGCCTCTATGGAAATGGAGTGCATACAGACTGGAAATCTCCAACAACTGGAACTCACTGGGACATATAAAACATACCAGAATAACACATGAAGTAAATGATTCTATATTAAACATGGGATCAGATCACATGAGACCCCTCCTAACCTTCAAAATTCTCTTCCAGGTCAACTGCAACTGGAACGAGGTAAATAAAGAGATAGATAAATACTTGCTTAGGTGTCTCGTATGGTATACGGATAGATCTAAAACTAACAAGGGAGCAGGCTGTGGTGTATATGGAGTTAAACACAAATGCGACATCATCTTCTCACTGGGAAAACGTACCACTGTATTTTAGGCTGAAATACATGCAATCGAATTGTGTGTACGAGAGAATTTAATAAGGAAGTACAAAAAACAAACCATCCTTATTCTCTCAGATAGCCAAGCAGCCTTTAAGGCTCTTGATTCAAACAGAATCAAGTCAAAGCTTGTCTGTAACTGCTTTGGAATACTAAATGATCTAGGAACCCACAACAAGGTAAAACTAGCGTGAGTACCAGGGCACTAAAGGTATCCAAGGAAATGAAAAGGCTGATGAACTCACCAAAGAGGGAACCATTCACAGGACCCGACCTTGTAGTTGGGATAAGCAAAACCTCTGCTCGACAGGCA